>VWZG01007266.1:1268110-1303701 GCA_013396735.1 Grallaria varia
TTTTTTTGGTAAAGTTTTTTTTTTTTTTTTTTTTCCTTTTTTTTTTTTTTTTTTTTTTTTTTTTTTTTTTTTTTTTTTTTTTTGTGTGTGTGTGTGTGTGTGACAGCTGATTATCAGCTCTGATTATCGTTTGTATTCTTTGCTGTTAAGAGCTGCCAGGCTCCTTATTCTCAGTACAGATGACCTCAAATAGCTAGAAAAGGCCCCTGAAATCAGTTTTTGAAGTCTGAAGAGCAAGAGATCTGCATGTGGCACTTACATATGCAGATGACTGAATACAGAAATTGATATTTTTCAGAATGCGAGTGTGCTGGTAGGCAAAGATGAACAGACAGCATGTTTACCACTGACTGAGTACTTTCTCCCCTTCCATCCCGGTGCCAGGACACCAGTCCAATTTTTTTTTGCTCTTGCACAGCCACGAGTACTGCAGCAAAATACTACTGTTTAACTACGCAATCTGCAGCATCTATAAGATAAAACCATGGTAAAGAATCAGTTTGAGCCATAGTTCCTTCTGAAAGGAAAACCTGGGGAAATGTGTCTGAATGAAATGATGGGTAGGGCACAAAAAATACCCTTCATGCTGTCTTACTGCTCACAGAGGAAAAAATAAGAGGTCCTGCTCTTATTATAGCAAGTCTATTGTATATTAACATATGTAGTGTCACTAAGAACAGCGACCTGTTCAGCCTGGAAAAGAGAAGGTTTTGGGGAGACCTTCTAGCAACCTTCCAGCACCTAAAGGGGTCCTACAAGAAGGCCTGAGAAGGACTTTTCACAAGAGCATGTAGTAATAAGACAAAGGGGGATGGCTGTAAGCTGCAGGAGGCTAGGTTTACATTAGCTATTAGGAAGAAAATCTTTATTGCGAGGACAGTGAGGTACTAAAACAGGTTGCCCAGATGAGCTGTGGCTGCCTCCGATCCTGGAAGTGTTCTAGGTCAGGTTGAATGGGGCTTTGAGCAACCTGGTCTAGCAAAACGTGTCCCTGCCCATCACACTAGGGGTAGAACTAGATGATCTTTGAAGTCCCTTCCAACCCAAGCTATTCCATGATTCTCTAAGCAATGCAGACACCACAGAGCTCCTGTATGTTGTACAGCTGGTGAACTCCATATTCTGTCTTACCATTAATGTCCTTTGGTAGCCCAGGGCACACCTAAACCTCTGTCAGGTCCCAGATCACTACAGACAACCATGTAGTTACACTGACTAATTAAAGGTGCTCCAGACAGCTCTGCTTATTCCGGTTCCTCAAGAACAATTGTGTCAAAGTAGCCGTGACTTCATAGTTTGGCCCAGTACCAAAGCTGTCCTAGGTTACAAAATCTGCTATATTAAATATTCATGACAGAGATCAGTATTTTTACACACAGTTACAATAACAAAACTAAACATGAAGTTAAGGTATAAAGACTGTATAATATATAAACATTAGATTTAGATTACCAATAACATGGCAACTGTATTGATGTTTAGTGCTTTGGGTGAAAATGGACAATCACGTTTAACCTTTCCTATATACTTTCAATGCTGAGTAAAAACAATAGATATACCAAGCAGGTTAGACATACACATTCACATTTGCTCTAATGACACCCATAAGTGACCTCATACAAGTGATGTGTGTGAGGTCCTACAGCAAATCAAAACCAATATCAGATGTCAGGCGTTTTCTGTCACTGTTCTCATATCTAACCCAGTAGATCACTGTGACCTTAGACAAGTCATTTAGTCTCTGTTTCTATTTCATGTTCACACGTTAACGAACCTGAATGAAACTGCAGTGAAATAGAAAATAGTTTGCTATTATTCTGAAATATTCCTGCCTTTAAAACATTTAACATAATGATGCTATAAAAGAATGGATATAGGACTGCTGCAAAGCTGGAACACAGATTTTTGTGATCACATTGCCTATATTACTTAGATGATACCTTGAGGGTGCTTCCTGTTTATGAGGTGATAACCATTTCTTAGGCTATATAACTCTCAGGTTTATTACACAAGGACACAAATATTCCAGCATTAACAGCAAGAGTTCTTAAGGCATTACATAAAAAAATGGTTCTTCTTTTCATAATCAATCATACTCTTCTTGATTCCCGCATCACTGCAACAGGCACTGTGTCCCTGTTGTTCAGAGATGTTAAACAATAGAGACAGAAACAGGCAGATTTTTATTTTGTATTTGATCTAAGAGATCCATGGAACAAGATGCATAATGTTGCAGCATATACAAGGTTTGCTGGCAAAAGGAAACCTGTGAATAAAACAATGTATTATTGAATACAGACATTTTCAAATTCTGGAATAAAAGGACCTGATGCTTTAATGGTGTGAGTGTTATTTGCCAAAAAAAAAAAAAAAAAGGCTTTTATGAGGCCTAAGTAGGTAGGACTGATCATAACTTTCCACTTCACATTTCAGTATAAGTTAGTGTATGATAAGTCAAAGTTACATTTACTATTTATACAATAATTCTATCTGGTGGAGACCATGATGATTCTGGTCTGGAGAAAAAGTTGTCTTCCAGAAAGCAACCCTGAGTTATCTTAACAACGTGAATGCACAAAACCATTCAGCTCTTTCCTATGGCCTATCATTTTTCTGCTGAAGCCAGGAAAGTAAGGAAAACCTTCAATACAATAAAAGAAGGGAGATAATCCAAACAACGGTGTTACAGGGAATTTTTGACTCGAGTGTACTTTTAAGACCTTGTGCACACTTTCTCTCAAAAAAAAATAAAATTGATGTAGACTCAGAAGTTCCATGAAAAACGATATTTTAATGATTCTCAGGAGTTCTTTGCCTTTATGTATTTTTCAGCCTTATAATACATATAATTTCAATGTGCATATTTATTAAAAAAACCATATCTTATTGTTCAGTTTCAGCTGAGAATACTGAAACGAACTTGCTGGACAGTGACAATATCAAACCCATCTTTACTGGATTTTAGATAAAGCACCTGAAAACATTGCAGAATGTTTGCTATGGCTTCTGGTATGAAACCTGCACGCTGAAGACTCACAAGGTCACATCATCCCACGTCCTCTGTTGTCTTTCTGGCTTCAGAAAGGCCTGAACAGGAGAATCTTTTATGACTTATTTGTAAAGGGATAGGATGACAAATACTATTCTGACTTTGTAGGCCCTGCTGTAGTTCTCCCATAGACAAGCACAGCATAAGATACAGAGCTCAGCTGCAGGCTGTCATTTCACTTTAGTACTTAATGTCAAGAGCTTATACAGGGTTTTTCATGTCTAGTACCATGTACAATTATTCAGGCTTTTTCTGTGCCTGTAATACAGAAAAAAACATATTTCTCTCTCCTTCACCATAGTGCTATAGAATCATAGAATGGTTTAGGTTGAAAGGGATCTTAAAGATTATCGAATTTCCACCCCCTGCCAAGGGGTGGGGACACCTTCCACTAGACCAAGTTGCTCAAAGCCCCATCCAACATGGCCTTGAATGCTTTCAGGAATGGGACAGCCACAACTTCTCTGGTCAATGTATGCATTGCAGTCTTTTAAGGTGCACCAATACACAAAACATTTTTTTCCCCTTCATTCTTTGAGAACACAGGAGTTAAAGTTTATTCTGCCCCCCTTTTTAAGTTGAAGGGCATGCAAAACTTAGTGCAGATATTTGTTCCCAAGATAGACTTCTTTCTCAGCATGCAGTAATGTGAAACCAAACACTCATTTGATTATAAATTCACTCTGAGGATTTGCGAAAGAGAATTCCCCACAGCAAATGTCTGGCAAGCTCAAGCTGGCTTAAATTGAAACCTAAATTATTCTCTGATAATGTTAGTTTTCCCTTAAGAAATACATCTGCCAGGTTAGTATGTGTTTGGGGGATGAGACCTGAAGACCAGCAGCAATAAAGTCACACTTAGCACTGGTTGTTCTGCTCCTTCACTTCCTAAGTGGACTGTCAAGACGCCTAAGCATCAGAGACAGGATCTGAATCTAAAGCAGTCAGGTAAAACTTCTATTCCAACTGTCAGTGCCAATACAGAAAAACAGCAAAAAAAGGTATAAAAATATTCATATAATACAACAGAATCATGGAGTTGTTTGGGTTAGGAAGGACATTAAAAATCATATAGCTCCACTTCCATGCCATGGGTAGGGGTGTCACCCACAAGACCAAGTAGATCAGGGTCCCATCCAACCTGGCCTTGAATATTTTCAGGGATAATCCATTAAAACAGAAACTTGTCCTAATAATATCTGAACTTATCCCTCTGACCATCTCTTTTATCTTTAAGCTTTTTTTGGCAAGCCTGAAAGAGACAATAGTGTTCCAAATTCCTATAGAGAACTTTGATATTATATATAACTAAAAATAAGAAAGAAGGTGTTTAAATCCAGAAGATTTCCATGCTGCAGGACAGCCTGAGTTCTGTGCCATTAGCTCTGAGAACTATTACACTAAAATGAAAAAGTGAAAAATATTCTTCACTTCTAGCACCCAATCTGGGAATTTTGTTTCAGAGAAGTCTAATGATGTTCAGGCCTTGCCGGGCAAGATGGGCGCCTGTTCTTGGAAGCTAGATTAATGAAGAAGATAGAGAGAAATAAAGGAATCTTTGTAGAGAGGTAAATAGTCCTTGTGCTGACATTCCAATTTTTAAACTAACCTGACCAAGAGGAAAAAGTAAGATAGAGTTAACAAATCCAATGAAATAAGGCAGAATTATCTGATGTAATGAGTTGATGACTAATGCAGAAGATTTTAAGGTGTGATTCATATGTTTACAGCAGGTCAGAAAAATTACCCTAAAGAGCCCAGTTTTCTCCAGAGATGATAAATAAAACCTAATGGGATTACTGTAGATGTAATAATTTCCAGTAAATCTAATATATACCAGCACTGGTATCTACACTGCACAATGATTTACAGGTTTGGTTTACAGGTATTTGGGCAATTTTCCCCTTCGATTTCCAAAAATTTTATTAGATTCTTTAAGAACAATTTGTTGTATAGATTCCTGGAATAAAACTCCTCAAACCTTTAAATAAAGAATAGTTGGGTTTGTGAATCAAAAAGAGGTATCAATTACTTACATAAATATAGGAAAACACCTCTTCTAAGTTGTGAGTGGACGTGGATAACAGGTCCCAGTAGTGTGAAAGAAAAAAAGATAAAAATATACTACCTAGCGACAATTGCAAGGACTCTAGACATGTGAAGGAAATATGAAAGAGTGTGCAGTTTGCTTCAGAAAAGCCATGACCAGAGAAATATAAAAGTATATAAAAGGATTAGTCACTCAAATAAATTGTATATGGACTTTCTGTCTTTCTTTTTCTTGATTTTTTTCCCACCTTAATAACAAAAAATAACAGCTCAGGTCACATTAAGGTGGCATCAGATATTAACCATATTAACCATAAGCATTACTGGTTTTTTTCTGTTCTGGATGGACTATTCCTGTTTTCCTTACACATGCATTAGGAATCCCAATGAGAACTGCTGGATATATGAAGAATATATTCACTCAGTATATTCACACAGGCAGCAGGAGGAAGGTGATTATAAATCAAAATATCTTCTGGCAAGTCAGAACACACTTTGGTAAAAGAAATAGATGAAGTTCTTATGCTGTGAAAGGAAGCAGATGTGTACATTGCTGAGACACCAGAGAAATCAACTGCCTGTAGATATTCTTATATCACACAGCAGCCAAAGAGGCTCAGTGGCTGGATTAACCTTGACCCAGATCAGCCTTGGTTAACCTCAGCTTCAGGAAGGTCTAAGCCTTCAGATTTTCCTTCTGACACCACTGTTGCTGTCAGGGTGTTAAAAGTCAACATCGGTGTGAAGTGTTTCTACTGAAATGCTAGTTGAAGGCCCCCTGATAGTTGTCAGAGGGCTCAAGACCCCTTCTGTCTTGCACACGACAGCAAGGCTATGATTAGCTGGTGGTTTTCCCCAAAATGCCCATTTGGCTCAGCAGGCTGACCCCTTCTGACAACTGGTATCTACAAAACTAAATGTAGAGTTAGATTTTCTCTGCCAGCTCTTCTACTTGACTGCCTATATCCCACATCAGCAGTTTTTGAAAGCAGGACTCTGGATTTCTTTTTGCCTGTCTCAAAAGAAGAGAGAATAGAAACCTGGCACTACTTACATTACTTTATTTTCTTTCTAACGGGCTTCATTTTCTGAAATGCACTTTCAAATGAATTTATGTCATTAGTTCTTTAAAGTAAATATAATATTTGTGGAAAGTAATTATTCATTGTTAGTACAACATATGTATGTGATCACTCTTTTGTTTAAATTAGATTTTAAATTATTTGTTAACTCAGCAATTGCACAATATTACTGGCTAATGACCTTAAACAACATAAGACTGTGCTTCAAGGGACGAAAGTATAGGCAGTTGCAGTCCAGACAGCAGAGAAGATGGCTATCTATCTGCAAAACAGGGTCAAATGAAAATATACAAGCACTAGTTAATGCACTACTGATCCATATTAGGACTCATTTTGAATTTGTGCCAAAACGACATGTACTGGGTTTTGGTAGCAGGGGCACTATCTCTTCCTCTGCAGCCTGAGGAGGACCACAAGCTGAAGCCATCTGAAGGACTGCATCCTGTGAAGAACTGCAGCCCATAGGAAGGACTCACATTGGAATGCCAATACCTTCATTGTAAGTCATTGCATAGCACAGTTGCTTGAGGGACAAAGTGTCCTGGGTTGAGGATGCCCATCTAATCCCTCTGACAATATAAATTAAACCTAAGCAATTGTTTCCAAGACAGGAGGTATATGAAGTGAAGTTCAGGACAGTAGACTTGTTCAGGTATCTGCCTGGAAGAATCCTATAGGATGAGGTCCCAGCTGGAAGATTGGTCCAAAATAACTTGGGGAGCTCAAGAAGAGTCCATCGTAATGACTTGGAAGTGAAGCAAAGTTACAGAAAGCCTTAATGAATGAATAAGGAGCTCCTGATTAAAAGAAAACATAAGAAACATTAATTGAATCAAGGAAGGTCACTCAGGACAAATAGTCTGATCAAGGGTGCAAATGGGTGGGGTTAGGAAAACCTAAGATGACCTGGAGTTTAGTATGGTGAGGGATTTGAAAGGCAACAAGTAGGGCTTCTATAGCAATTCCAGGAACAAAGAGGAAGGGAAAGAATATATGTACCCACTGCTGAGTATGACTGGGGACCTGGTGGCAAAGCATGTAGAAAAATCTTGTGTACTCAATGTCTTCTCTTTTCTAAGTTTTGCCCTCAGACAAGTGGAAAATTCTGGAGTAAGGAAGGCTTATCCTCAAGTTATGGAACATTTGAAAAACTGGATTTATTCAAGTTCGTGGGACCTGATGAGACGCACCCATGACTGCTGAGAGCCAGTGTCATTACAAGGGCACTCTAGACTGTCTTTGTAGGGGTGGCAATCAGAAGATCTGGAGGATGGAAGAAAAGCAAATATATCTGGATAGTAGTTTCAAAAAAAGTGATTTCTGATGCTCAGTCTTAATCCATTCCTCAATACCAGGCACCTGTGCATTTGCAAAAGGTTGAGTGGACATTTCAAAAAATTTGAGCATCCTTTTTGACATAATGTATCTCTTTGAGATAATCTTAGCCACTTCTGAAACTTTGGTTGGAAAGAAAACAAATGACACAAGGAAGTTTTCACATTGATTATAATCAAGCTGGTTTCCTAACATTGTTCAAAGCCAGAATTAAAGGGGAGAAGCGATCATGCAAGATACACAAAACAAACTTCTCTTCTTTGTGCCTGGAAGCTACAAAAATGGTTGTAGTTACCATGTATTTTCACAGTTCAGAAGTCACAAGAGACTGGAATAGCTTATTTTACTAGGAAACTAGTCATCTTTATAAGATTGCTCCCATAAATAAAGTAAATAAATTGGTAGCATTTTCACAGCTTTTTCACAAGGAATAATACGAAAGCCATAAATATTTGCCTTAGGAAATTGTACTTTTGTATTTATTCTAAGAATATTTGTCCCCCCCTTTTTTTCTAGAAACCAAATTTTTTTCAATTAATCACAAAATAGACTGCTAGAAGCAGTGCTAAAACCCAGTTCCTTCCTTATATTTGTTCCAATATACTTGAAAAATGGAAACTTTTTCTTCTTAATTTTGTTTGTCCTTTATACTATGATGCATGACACTAAAGCAGCATGTTTCTTTTAAATTTAAATTACAATTCAGAAAACATGTTAACCATAACTCAATAACCTTGTAAAGGCATCCCATCAAAGACAAAACAGTTGTGCAGAAGTGAACAATTCAACCTAATCTGGATCTGTTCATTGCAATCTAATAGAATGAATTAGTATTCAGCATGTCTAGTTTCCTTATAACAGAAGTAGGCATTTTGAAACAAATAATAAAAATTTACCAGGTATGAAGCATATTTATTACATAAGTGGCATTAGCATATATTTTTCTTCTTTCCCTTTCTGTTTTTGATTTAAAAGGAAACAAAGGTGAATGCATGGGGCAAAGAAAATGCAGTATGTATCAGCTTACATTCTGATGCTTATATGCAGAAAATTACTCAGAGTGTAACCCTGTTTATTTTTATAAGAATACTAAGCATGGGAGATCGTATCTTCCAATGGCCAAACAAGAAATAATGGCAGCTTATTTTTTTCTGCAAAAAGTCATCTCCTAAGTCTCTCTTATGAAACAACTGTCACAGCCCGTTTATGGTATGTAGCTCACCTGGCATAATTTTTTGAGTACAAGATCATTCTGTTATCACTAACTATATTATCTTCTGTATTAGACATATGTTCTCTTAACACAATTTAACCCCAGTGTTGTCAAGGCTTACTGTATAGACTTACATAATAAAAGGTTGTTTCAGCTAATGACAGTCAAGTCTTGACTTTGCTCCTCTGAGTGAAGAACCCTTAATTCTTATTAGAGAGTTAGATATTTTCAGCTGGACATTTGGAAACATAAGCTATCCTTAGCACAATAACCAGGTTTGGATCATAAAATAGGGGTTTGAACATGCATCAAAACAATGATAAATTTTCTATTCTGCTGATTGGGTTGCATACAACAGGTCACTCAAAGCAATAGAATTATGGGATGGAAACATGCTGCAACACCAAAGAAGTTCTATATTCCACCCAGCTGGTAATTTTAGCTCATGTCATAAATTTTCAAGAGTAGCAAAATAAATTTCAAGATACTGATTCTACCTATCTGTCGTTATATCATCCTACTGATTGATCTTTTCTTTCCCCTGAGGCTTTTCTGGACTTCCATTTTCAGGATCAGGTATTTTCCTGAGGCCATTTAGCATGCAGTTCTATTTATCTTATTTGGAAAACATTTTCTCTCCCAATTGCTGTAAGATTACATTTATTTCAAAATGTACTGTCTTAGTAGAAACAGTTCTTGATAGTTATTTGATTGATTACCTGGTGATGACACTAATGAGAGCAGTGGGGACAGGTAACTGCTGACAGTTTATGCACCAGAAGAAAATATCACAGAATATAACGCAGGCTACTGGACAAAGCAATTTAGAAATTCTGCATTTAGCAGCACTAAAGAACACTTGGACAGGCTAGGTAGGTGGAGTCCATACAGCAATTTTTCCAGCATGACTCTCCATTCACATTAACAGTTACACCAGAGACCTTCAAGTCTTGTGCTAGTGCTGCCTGGGATAGGGTCAATATTCTTCGCAGTATCTGGGATGGGGCTGTGTTTTGGATTTGTTTTGAAAACAGTGTTAATAACACAGGGATGTTTTCTTTACTGCTGAGCAGTGTCAAGGCCTTTGCTGCTCCTCGCTCCATCCTGCCTGCAAGGAGGCTGAGGGTGCATAAGGAGGCGGGAGAGGACACAGATGGTAGAGCTGACCCCAAATGACCCAAGGGATATTGCAGACCATATGGCATCATGCTCAGCATATAAAGGCAAGGTAAGAAGTAGGAAGGAGGGGAATGTTCAGAATGATGGTGTTTGCCTTTCCAGGTCAACGTTATGCATAACGGAAACCTGCTTTCCTGGGAATGGCTGAGCACTTGCACACTGGTGGGAAGCAAGTAATGAATTCGTTGTTTCATTTGCTGATGCACGTCTTTACCTCAACCCATGAGTTGTCCCACTCTTACTTTTCTGATTCTTTTCCCTATCCCATTGCGGGGAGTGAGCAAGCAGCTATGTGGGACTGAGTTGCCATCTGGGCTTAAACTACAACAGTCTCCATTAAAATTTCTTGTAATTTAAAATTTAACCTGACATCTATATTCCAAACATTCCTTCTTATTTCAGTGCTATTTCCTATTGACTTGCTTTGTCACTTAGATCAGCAGCAAACTTGTCTGGACAAATAGCAGTTGGGGATGCAAGTTTTGAAGTGCATCTGAGGAAAACAAAAAAAAAAAGAGGACTATATAAAACTGAAAACCATTGTGATATGTTATAAAGAAAATTATGAATCAGAATAGGTATCTTTAATTTAATCACAGACATTAAAAGATAATAGGATAGAAAGTCCAGCCTGAGTTTTAATTGGGCAGTTACAGGTCTTTCTATGGAAAAGGCTGGGTCACGTTTTTAATTCATAATGATAGGCCTGGCTGTGTGGCTAAGGTTACAAATTGCTTTTGCACTTCTGATGTCAGTGGAAGCCTTAGGGGAAAAAATCAAAGTTAAATATAGCATTTTTCTGTTTTTCACTTGTTTAACTGATCTCAGTTAAAAGACCTTCCACAGATTATAGAATTTCATGCACTAAGCTGAGACTAACAATATTACTGTGTTTTCTGCTGTTATTCATCTCTCTTTTTCATGCCTTCTCTGATTCTCTCTTTCTCCCCCTTCGGCTACCCCTATGACTTCTCATTCCATCTACTTATTTCATTACTTTCGACAGACACTACAATAAATAAAAATGATCAGCAGTTCAGCAACAAATGATAACTTCTGAGTGCAAGTGCCAAGCAGAATCAGTACTGGAAGGAGAATACACAGTCAAGGAGAAGCCTTAGCTGGGGCCTTACATCCTGGCTGCTCGTAGGCCCAGGATGACAGCACTGCAGTGACTACATTAATTTTCCGTAAATTCATCAGAATTGGAATGTTTCCATTTTATTGATTTTTTAAAAATTATTTATTTTATTTTAACTTGATAGAAGCTGTCTATGCCACTTGGGCCACTGAAAAAGTCTCTGTGTTTTTAATATGTGACCTTTCTGTTCTGCAATGTTGAACTAGAACAAGTGGGTCTCATGTCCAGCTCACTTAAATTTCTGTGACCATGTTGATGAGCTTATGCACATCAAAATTGGCCTGGAATCAGATCTATTTTTCCAAGGATATCATAGATTCCTCCAGTGATATCAGTGTTCCCAAACGCTAACACATTCCTCAGCAAATAACTTGCTGCTAGAGGGACAATAAATTTTTGGCCAAGTATGTTTATGTGGAACAAGCTAGACTGCCTTTTCTTTCCTCTTCTCACTTTTTATATGTCCGATTGAATCTGAGGATATATTACTAATAACAAGGGATTGTTGATCTCATCTTCCTGTCCAGAGGAGCAGAACGGTGCTTTTGTGTCAGAGTCTTATAAGAGAAGTCTAACATTCTTCTAAGGAAGGAGGTAGGTTGTTACATAGGTGGATAAACAAATAATAGAAATTTTTATTTTAAAATTAAAAAAACCCCAACCAACCAACCAAAAAACCCCCCAAAATTCCAAACTAACAGGAGCATATTTTACCTCATCTTCACCTCCCCAAAATACCAACAAAAATCACTTTTATATCAGTCTCTCTCTGACTTGGTCAGGACAAATGGTTAAAGCCAGATAGAGATGATAGAGATGATCATGTGCTTAAAAAACTGTACAATTCAAATGAAAGCTTGGAAGACTGTTTTGTTTTGCAAGCTCTGTTTGGTGTTAATATTTGAGATGCCTTGTTCTCCTTTTGAAGACTATAAAAAAAAAAAAAAAAAAGAAAAAAAGAGTAAGAGGCAAAACACAAACCCACAAATCTCATGTAGACTACAAGTGTAGTGAGAAGTCTGCAATCTCCTGATACCAAAGCAAAGAACATAATTGTGAGAAATGACTGTAATGAGAGTGTGAACACAGAACCTCATGTACAAAAGATACAGGCACAAATTGCTAAATAACAGGATTGGTGGAAGCAACCTGAAAATGGCTCCCTGTGTATTTAGAGATGATCCCATGTGAGGAGAATAAAAGCCACAGAGACAGAAAAGAAACAGCAAAGACAAATAAGAACAAAATGAGATTTTTTTTTTTCCTTTTAATTGGATAATTGTGTCTCAGGAAATACAGCTGCATTCTCCTGAGGTGGGGGTGGGGAAAAGGAAGATTAAAAAAAGAAGAGGAAAAAAAAAGGAAACAACGTGGTAGAAGAAATACAATGACTACAAATCTTCATGATCTTTAAAATAGCCACTACCACCTGCAGTATTTGCCTGTTCTTAGCACTAAAATATTATTTAAACTTAAGGAGTTTTATTGCTTGTTTTCAGAAAAGAGGGCACTGTGGAAATAATATTTTCAATTATATTTATATCTGTCCAGAGACTAGAAATGCTGTTGGGAAGTGGGGAGGAAGGGGGACCAGAAAAAAAAGAAAGAAGAAGAGACAGGTTTCCTGTTGGTATCTTCATTCACATTCAATTTAAAGCTGTCTGGAGCTTTCAGGTGTTAAGGAATTTGTTAGTTTTGTGGTTTTGTGCTTTTTTGTATTATTTCATGTGCTTGCATCTGAGTAACCCATTTCAAAAGTCAATTTGTCTACATACCTTCTCTGTTCACTTATATGTTGTTGTCAATGTTTTCTTGATAACATCCTGAACAGGGAAGTAACTGGAAATGGAAATAATGGCAAACTGTGATGAAAACTTTGACATTCGATGAAGAAGATACTTAAAATCTGCAAAATGACTGGAGTGGCAGTAAACCCAAGCACTTTTTACAAGTGATGTGGGCAGAAAACCCATGAAGTTTCTAGACTTGTAACATAGACACAGTATGCTGGCTCTAGTTAGACAACATTAAGCCTACAAAAATGGCAAGGATATCCTGGAGGACTTAGGATGCAACCTGACCCTGAAAAGCCAGCTATAGCCTAAACATCATGTGTCTTCCAGATGTTTGTCTGTATCTGTACTGGCAAATTTACTGGGAAGTTCCTAGGGATTTACAGGTCTTACTCAACATAAGATCAGTTTATGATGTAGATATGTTAATTAGACCCAAATTTCTGACTCACTTCAGCCTGTTTGGAAAATGATTGTGAAAAATCAGTTTAACTCTTCAATTGTGGGACTCTTCTCTGACGTGATAAACTTCCTCCAAAAGTTTACAGACAGTTCAGGAATTAGAATAGGCCAGGGACCATTCCCAGGAGGTAGTCTGAAAGCAGTTTTGGAACACAAAGACACATTTAATATGCTAGTATAGATGTAATTAATTTAATCTTGGTCAAACCCCTTGCTCCTTTCATTTTCCTTTCTACAAAATAGAATAATAGGGTTTTTCCAACTCTCCAAAATATATAGTTGCAACCCTAAACAGCTGGCTGATACATAGCAGTGAGGGTGGAAATGAGAATACAAGGGTGATTTGTATCAGTTAAGCATATGGGTTTCCAAATTAACTGCTTGAAAATGCACATTTGAATGCAGGCAAGAGCTGAGCATTTCTGAAGTTTGCATCCTATTTCATGTTTGCCAGTCTTCTAACATCAACAGAGACACAGTGGCACCAACATTTCTCTCTCTGTCAGCTACTTCCACCAACTGAGCTGCGAATTGAGAGCTTGGGAAGTCTTTGGAAGTTTTGGAAAACACTGAGGAATTCCAAACTTTGCTATGAATTATAGAGAACTATTGACACTTGGCCTGCTCCTGGCTTTTTTAAGGTCTGGGTACTATGTTTTTTTAACAAGATTAAAAAAAATGGGTTGTTTATAAAAAAAACTTGTCCCACATGACAGGTTCTCAACCAGCAGGGCTAGAGATAAGCATCCTGGGCTGAATCTAGACAAAAGAAGCCCTGAGAAATGTTTCCTTAAAGTCGGTTCTGCAGCTATGTGACACTCTCCCTGCATATGCCACAGGAAAACCCAGAAAAAAGAATAAATCCAGAGGAACTTTGGGGCATAAGCTATAAAGTTGAATACTTCTGGTTATCTCTAGGTAGGCTTATATTGCCATTTATTAAAATGTATCTTTTATTTATTGCGCAAATTCCCTTCTACATACACCCCAGCTTAGTCGTAGTCCATCTGAATGTAAGAGGGTGGAAGAGTAGCTGATGCTCAGTCCTGATTCCAGTACTCTCCTGATCATTTCTAATGTTAACTCAATGGTTAGTGGCTAATAAAAGCAAGCTATCCCCTCTTAACCCACTGAACAAGACGCAGCGTCCGCTGGCGCTGGCAGCCTTTTTCAAATTTATGTTGTACACGTTATACATGCATCTGTGTTATTACAAGCTCTCTGCTCCCATCAACAGTAATTGCAACCTATTTCTATAAAGTCCATTGAATTGGTACATTTCAACCATGCCCCTGAAAGAAGGCTACTCCAACTACTGTATATATTTCTGTGGTTTATGAATCAATTTTATGATTTTAATTTTCAAACTGTTATTAAAGAGACAGATTGCATTTAATAACAATTTTAGTATTGCCTGATGCTCTCACCAGCAAGTAATAAAGCAAACTAAAATTAAAACAGGAATCCACTGCTAGGAGGGAAGCACATACAGAAGGTGGCGGTTTGTTGTTCTAACCTCCATAAAATATCGGCAGATACAGTATTTCTGTCATTGTGGTGCTTATTCTCCTGGTTGCAAAAACAGCCTGGATGTATTGGGAATCATTTTTCCAATTAAAAACAAAACACCCTTTCTCTGGCTCTGTCCTGTGCTTCGGTTTATCATGAAGACTAGCTACATGAAATTTGTACACTCAAGTTCATTCATGCCCGAACTGCCTTTGTTATTTTAACGTGTGGGTTTTGCTCGCTATTCCGCAGAAATGCAGAATTTACTACAACAGAATGAATTTCTGAGCGGTTAGTGCTATACATGGTGATTCTTAGTCAGCCACAGAGGTTCTGAATTAGCACTTCTGAATTAGCCATAACTCAACACTAAATGATATAGCAGAAAATGTTTTTCAGGGAACATTCTATTCTTGAAAATAAATTAATTGCTCAGTCAATACTATATCCTAATACTTTAGAATGAAACCACTGATAATATTTATCTTTACATGGCAAAGTATTTTTTATTCTTCTAGAGTCTTGGGTCCAGTTCCATGTGATCTTATGTTTGGTTTCACACCAGGGCTGAATTGAGCAATGACATGTTTTTGGACAAAGTCAATTTATAAACTCCCAAGCAGTATTAAAAAATGGCTGGAGAGTTAACATGGGTAAGGACCAACTCCAAAAATCAATTTCTGTGTTAATGCCTTGTTTGGAGTGTGCAAGCATTTGACAGTATGAATAAAATTAAATCTGTATGTATACGTTACAGTACAGATGATGGTCTTGAGGATATTTAAATAGTTAAAATTAAATCCATCAGATACAGTCTTTCACATGGTGTTGTCCTAATAAAGCCACACTCATTACACACATGAAAGTTGTAGAAAGGTCAGTTTGTAACCACTGGGAAAGAAGAAATTAGTCTTGCCAAGTGCTGTATTATGCAGGGCCTAAAAGGTGAATTAAAAATATAGTTCTTTCCTGTTCTTTAATCCCTATAGAACTCTGATCATCACTGCCCTATGAACAGCTCTGTTAATCACTTAATGCACTACAGAAAGCATCAAGCTTAACTTTTTCTGTGTTCAATGCTGCACAAAGCTATAGGAAATCAGAACCTTCTAGATAGGGCACTACCTCATAGCCATGACTGAGGACCACCGCATTTGACAGTGAGGAAGCCTGATCTTAACACAGTTTCAGGCAGGTCTGGGGATGCTGTGAGCACTACAAGCCTCAAAGGGATTTAGGGTGAAAGGGAAACTTGCACATAAATGATAAGGCTCAGATTGAACAGAGGACTTCTTTTGTAGTCAGAAGCATGAGTAAAGAATGGCAGGAAGGTGCAGCTGAGGTTAATCAGGTTCTTCTTTCCTCATTTGTGACCTTGAACCCCGGTTTTATTTATGAAAGAGATGGTGCTTCATAACTGTGGCCACAATGGAGAGCTCCAAAACTTGAGCTGCAATGTTAGGGAAAGATTCGTGCAAGAAAGAGTGGCTACTTTGCAGCAAGACACTGATCTCCAGTGCTTCTGTACATGCATATATATTACTTTTAATTTCCCACATTCTGTTTGCCTATAATAAAATTTCAATTAGAGAAAAAGGAGAAGGCTTCTGTTTGCATTCATACTCAAGTAATTAGTGACAATGAGAAGGGGTTGCAAGATAGTTTAATAGGGGTTTTAGCAAAATGTTGTTTTCTCTCAGTTTGTCTGAGAATGGCAATAATTCTTCAAGTAAATATGGAATATTACACATGAATCCTTGGTGTACAATTTTCTTTGTGAGTTGGGATTAAAATATGCAAATATTCTAGATGTCACTCTTCAAAAGAGAGTAACTTGCATTCACAGAAACCCTTTATTCAGTTGGAAATTGAGATGACACAATATGGTACAATAATAGGAACTTGTAGGTCTGCAATTGCTTAAAACTGAAAGGCAGAAAAAGAAATGTACTTTTGAATTCTTGTTTTGCTCTGGTTCTTCCTGATAACAGGACATTTTTCCTTTGTGTGGGGAAAGCTATGGTGACTCTGGTGTTTGGCATTCCTTTGTTCATGAGCTTGTGCCACTCTCAGTGCAGAGGTAATTCCAAAAAGGAAGAGATGGATCTACTGAAATCAATGGGAGTTCTTTAAATTGACAACTGTGGGCATTGGATCAAATCCTATTTTAAATGAGTGGCTGACCTATTGCCAGGAAAATCCTAGAATCAATAGGTTGTGGTACAAAGCCAACTTTGACAGTGTCTTGAAGAGATGCATCTTCTGGGTTCAGTAAGTCAGCTCTCCACATGCCAAATTCAGCAGCTGGCAGAATGAGTTTGATGAGTGAATATCAAAGTGTCCAGCCACATAGTGTAGAGACAAATTAGATTTGTTGAAGATCCTTAAAAGCTAAGGTTTGTGGCTTTCATTCAGGTTTCCCAGAACTGCTGATGAGACCCTTATCAAACAAAGACCCTGTAGAAGGAAAGGAAGTACTGTAATATATAATTACTACTTACTGCAGCAAAACATCTCCAATCCAAGTTGTGAAATAAAGATACATTACATGGAAACAGAATGGAAATATTGAGTGAAGCTACTCCTGCAGTCGTGACTACATTCTAGTTTCCTACCTGCCTATATGACCCAGTTAATTTCCAATGGAAACTGCTCTGGAAGGACATGATACAATGGGTCACTGTCTGATATATGTTATTTACCCAAGCTGTACTTCCTGACCCAAGAAATGCTTCCAGCGCTAACACCGTAAATATGGCAGCAATATTTTTCATACACAACCATGGGAAGTTAATAAGTGATACAGGGAATATCCTTCAATTTTTCAGCTACTTTCTGGGCTGGATATGATACTATGCATTGATCAGCTCAATCCACCACCAAACACTTCAGTAAATACTTCAGAAATAAAATGTGTTCTTCAGTCAGCAAACCACAGTGACAACTTGGACTTGGACTGCAAACAGAACCCTTTAAATTACAGACAAGAAACACTACGACATTGCAAAGGCGCATACATATGCAATGCTAAATTGACTTAGCAGTTTGAAAGGGGAGTTCCCTAGTGATTGCGATATGATACCAGTAAAGTGTTGGGTTGGGTGTTTTTTTGAGATATACCATTATAAATGTGCCTCTCACTTTTAAAGGAGGGGAAACAGGTATTGTGTTGAATGGGGTCAGAGTCTGAGAGATGCTGACTTCAACCATCAGATGACGAGCAATTATTAAAAAAAAAAAAAAAAAAAAGTCCTTTTCCTGGCACTGAGAGAACTAAGGTCTGCCTAAAAGCAAGAAATTAAACATATTCAAATAATGTTGCCTAAAAGCCATCCATGAACATTTTGGCTGGGAAAAATTGCTGGAATAGCAAATTATGGGAGAAATGAGTCATGTCTCTGTATCTTGCTAACAGAACAGTGCTGCAGCAAACAGCTTCACCAAACTAGACACTGATCACCAAGGGACTTACAATACAGGTGAAATACACAAACACCTCTCAGTGCTAATACCAAAAGATACCAAATGGCCTTGGGCAAGACAAGTCATTAACATCGTAATTGCCTAAGGTGTCATTNTTACATTTTTAAATGAAGAGCTTGAGTAATGTTGACTTGAGAAAGAGACTTACAGCACTTGAGAGTTTCAAAGAATTCTGAACAACAACAAAAAAAAACCAACAACAATATTTTCCAGAAATCTTGATCCTTAATCCTTAAAATTCTGTCATTGTCTCTGCATACCACTCAAAATGTACAAAATAAGAGATGCCCTGCAGGTCATTTAAAACTTTGCAACTCCAGGGCTGCATCTCTTAAACTGCTGGAGGAAACAAAACGAAAGAGTCAAAGAGAAGCTATAAAACAAGCCAAAACACCTTGCAGAAATATAAACTAAAAATCACTAATGTGCAGAGACTATAAACAATGATAAATACAACGTATTAGGGAGACAAGAAGGTAAAACACAGTAACAGTCATGACACCTGCTAGGAGAATCACTGGAGACCAACCTGAGCTGACAATACAAGTCGTGTTGCTCTACTCCCAGTTATATCTAGGAAATTTGCAGAGCATTTGAAGCAAATAGTTGATAAGTTCTATCTGCCTGTTCTCCCATTCATCTTCCATGCAAGATTTATTGGTGTATTATTGAAACAAAACTTTATGTCCACATCATTACACTCTGTGTCTCACTGGTTGTAAGAACAACTCCTCTCACTGAGAAGAGCTTGGTCTTCACTGAAAGGAAGAAGGTTCTGTAATAGACATGGAAATGTCATCATGATCATTATCATGGCTAGGCTTTGCGAACGAAGATTTGGGAAGGGCTCTACCCACGTTTGCTGCAAGCGCGCTGATGGCCATGGAATTGTAATATTGCTATATTTGTCTTCATACTCGTTCAGGTCTCTCCTCCTATTAAAAACACCTATTAAACAGAACTAAATATTTTAAACTGAGGTTCATCCTTATCACAGTGAAGTCAAAACTACAGTGACCTCTGTGAAAAGACTGGAATAGGAAAACATGCAATGCAGGAAATATGCTAAAAACAAGACAGAGACTTCTTTTCCTCAGGACACCAGAGCTACAGTAAGGAAATTCTGATCAAAAATATCTGCAGTCCAAGTGTATGAAGGAAAGAAAAAAGAAATTCTGTTAATATATTAAGAAAGACCAACTGAAGTTCAGCTCATGATGCTGTGTTTAGCAGGGCAATCCTGGGATGTTGTTTTCATCAAGGACCAAAGACCAGCTTCTCACAAAGGAGATCTGGGGACATAACTTCTGGGTGTTAGCTACAGTTAGAAAGGGCATGCAGATGGTGACTTAAAAAGCAGGATAATTATCAGTGGTCTGAAGTCTTTCAACTGTGTTTGCCACGTCATTTGACAATGATCCCTCCTTTCTGCCTTGTTCCTCATAGTCTTTACATATTCATCTTAGAGGCTGAAGGAGATATTCTAGCTCTGTGACCAACCACAGAGCAGAGAAGAGGATGGGTAGAGATGCTAGAGTGTGTAGAATAGGCAATTCTAGAATAGCTACAGTACACAAAATAGGTGTAGACTATGCAGCTCAAGTGTTTATTAAGCAATATAATATTTTGTATTTTATTTATTTATTTATTTTTCTTTATTTCCACAGTGGAAGAAAAAAATGGAGAATATTTTCAAGAGCATGAGAACTGCCATGAAACATTAACATTGAGGTGCAGACTGCTCCTCGGGAGACCTCAGGGATCTCTAGGGTGTCTGCGCACCTGTGGTGACACCTGGTGGCAAAAAAAAGAATTTAGAAGAAATTGAATAAAGATGGCAGACAATTTGTTTCCTCGGGAATTGTAAGATTAACCAGTGTCCAGGTTAACTTAACCTGTCCATACTGAAAATGATGTTGATCAAAAGCATTCTGTCATCTGCTTCCCTAAATCTTGAGTCGAGTTCTCTAAAAAGTCTCTTGGCAAGATGAACAAATATTTTTTGAGCTGAATTCTGAGAATGGTGGCTATGTTTCTCATTTTCCATTATCAAATGACAAACGTTTGTGATCAAAGTGCAATAAATTGCAACAGTACTGATCAACAGACTAACTGCCACATTTTTCTATGGCTGGTATGCTTAGAGTCATGGCATCATAGAGAGGCTCGGGTGGCAAAGGATCTTAAAGATCATCTGGTTCTAACCCTCCTGCCATGGGAAAGAATGCCACCCACTCGCCCAGGTTGCTCAAAGTCCTGTCCAACACGACCTTGAGCTTTTCCAGTGATGGGGCATCCATAACTTCAATGCTTAGCAGTATTTACAATGTCATGTTAGTAGAGCAACCTTGCTGGAATATAGCATGGTTCTGAGGGCTGGATTCCAAATCTTGGGCACTGATTACACACTGCAATCTCTATTTTTTTTTTTTTTATTTATTTTATTATTTTGCTTTCTTCTTAGTAAATATAAAGCCAGCTCAGGATTTTGAGACTGGTGGTTTTCTTCTCAAGGGAGAAGCAGCAAAATGGTGCCTAGGAACATGCTGAAGGTAGTTTAAGTTATATACTGACACTGGAGCAGGAAAAAATCCAGTCATAAAGTGCTTACGAATTTCCAGTACTTCCAGGAGTCTCATATGTCCACCATTGTTTCCAGGAAGTTATTTCACCCTAAAACCTAATTCCATGTGTAGAGGAATAAATAGAGACTGCTGTCCATAAAATATCATAGATGGGAGTCACAACCTGAGCAAAACTAATCACCTTTCTTCCTTCCAAATATGAAAGATGTATCCCATTCAATAACTTCTGTCACCATTACAGAAGCTTCTAACTCTTGTTTACTAATTAACTTCAACTTGGTCCTGCAGTGGCCATTTAATTTAATGCAAGTTAATTTAATGCAAGTATAAAAAATAAGATCTGCCTCTCTTGTTTGGAAACAAAATCCAGCATAACGAACAAGTAATTGGATTTTCATCTGCCCTGTAAAAATTCAAGGAAAGGCATGAATTTGAACCACCCCCTAACATCATTTTTTTTTTTTTTTCTGAGCTGAGATATAGTCTGTAGTGTATGTGTGTAAGCTCTGTGCATAAAAGATTATTCTCTGAAGGAAGATTGTTAAATCGTTGTTTACCTGGTGCCTGAACGGGGTAAGGCACTATTGCTGAGTATGTAAATAACTTTTACTAAACTGTGTTCTGTCCCAGGCAAAGGCAGAGTCCATTTGAAGTAACCTTATTTTCTGCTAAATAGATCATCCAAGTCTATAAAGAATTGGGTCTAGTGTCAGATCTTCTAATGACTTGAAACAGTGTTTCATTAAATGCACTAACTTAGTACCTTTCTCAAGAAATCTGTACACACAAAATGTTAAAGGAAACAAGAAAAAGCACACCCGTCATTGTAAATGAACGAACAATCTCAAGCTACCTTTTGACCAAGGAATCACAAAACAGATTATATTTTCCAACAGAAACCCTTATCTCAAAGGCTCAGCGCAGCTATCTTCTTGTTTACTCTCTGTTTCCCCAGGGAAAATGAAGGATGATAAGCAGTGATGTGACCCAAATGGCAAGAAAGCTCAGCTAACAGAATTTACCTTGTTTTGCTTCTTACCACCCTGCCCATTTTCAGGCTTCAAGAATACCGAGAAATGAAATAATTTGTGTTCCAGATTAAAAGGCTGACATTACACATAATAATTTTTTGTTTCATGCAATTTTTGCTTTAGGAATTAACTAATTCTTAACCAATAAAGAATAGGGAAAGTTACAGTTGCAAAAGCATCTGATGATTAAGAATTTGCCCATGTTTGGAGTTGTATGTGTAGGCAGATGCAATTTCTTTCATGAAAACAATATGAGTGGAAAGTTTAAATTCTACATATTGCAAGCCTCAGTCGCACACGTGAGACTTTCCTACAGCCCTGTTGATAACCTTCATCAGCAACAGTTTCAGCTATTCATAACTCTGCAGAGCCAGTGATCTGAGTCACTGCTCCATCTGTACCATCCTTGTGGAAATGTCAGTGGCAGATGCTGCTAGTTAAACAGGATTTAAGTTAAAGGAGACAGAACAAGATACAAAAATACTCAATAGGGATTTCAGCTGGCTTCTACTCTTCAGAATATTATATTTTGGAGTAACCCCAGAATACAGTTTTACTTATGTCACCTGTAGGAAATCCAAAACTCCTGTCAATCCTGGTGGGATAAAAGGCTGGCGCTTGGAGACATTTGCATACTTGCCGGTCTACATCCTCCATTAGCCATTAATGCTTCAGTCATTACAAGTCAAAGATTAAACACAACTGGTGGGAATCATACAACCTATTCCAACACTTGGAAAGGGACTCCTATAGAGAAGTGACTTTTTTTTTTTTTACTTTTTTTTTTTTTTTTTTACAGAAACACTACAGAGTGGAAACACCACTGTGTGAGCAACCTTGAGGAGCTGATGGTCATTTTGCCTTTTGCTATCAATGCCACAGGAAAGTACACTCTCCTAACCACCACCTCCCTGGTGTTTTTTTTTTTTTTTTGCTGTCATAATTCTCTGCTGAGGCTGCTGTAGATTGTCAAAATAAGATCTCAGTATTCTGGGCAAAAACAGGTGGAATACAGAAATTCTACTCTTGTAGACATGTCATACATCAAGGACAAAACTCACTCTCTTCTCTGCTGATACAGTAAATACTAAACTAACCTTTCTCTGTATTCCCAGATGTTTTTAAAACTGTATTTGTTCAGTGATGTATAAGTGAAGAAGACGGTTTCAGAGGAAAAGGTTTAAAGAGCTTCCAATAGCTACCAGAAAAATAACTTGAACAACCCATAATATCACTCTTGGAGATTTTGCCGCCAGCCACATTCTGAACATACATACTCATTGTTGCATTAAAGTCTATAGGCAGAGTTACACATCACAATCAAGCTATTCTAATTGGTTTTCCCATTGCTGACAGCAATTTTTGAATCACCAGGATCTTTCACTTCACACGTATGCCTAAAGAGACCGAAATTTCTCTAAAGTCCAGTAGCTTTTCGTAGATCCATACGGATGGTAGAGTTGTGTTGTTTTGGCTCTTCGAGCAAGGTACAGATGCCTGGGTGGGATATTCCCTAAACATAATCAGTGTGAATTAGCACAAGACTAGAAGTCAAGAATGTGAATATGAAGATGTTATTATTAAACATTTGTAATGTTTTTGCATGTGGAAAACTGTCTTTCTAGTAACAAAGACGGTTTTTTTCAAAAGTGTTAAGCATTGATCTAGAAAGTACTTTAGATTCTGTTTTAATTTTAATGATTTCTCTTTCTGTTTTACAGAGCCTAAAGGCTATGCACCTTTTCTTTTGGCTCCATCCCTGATCTTTTAAATCTGTAGTGCTTTAAAACTGTGGACATGAATCTTTTAAGGAAAAGGATTTTCAGAAAATAGTATTAATGAGATACTTGTAGGAATTCATTATTTCTTCAATTATACATGAGTTCCTTGTGTTTCAGAGTGATAAGATGTACTTTCTTTGATATTCTCTCAGTACGATTCTATGTTTTTATCTACTGAAAGTGCTGCAAGTCAGAGCTCTCCAGAAAGAGAGCTGAATATATCAGGTTATTTATATTATGATCGAAGTAACAAGGATCTTTTCTCTACTAAATCTAAGTATGTTATTCCCCTCACTAATAAAAATTACACATACACGTCAAGGAGCAGAATACAGGCTTCTAACATTAATATGGTCTTATATAAAAATATTTTACCTGTGAAGAAACCCTAAAGTTTTATGCAATCCCCATACAATTTATACAATAGCCATTATTGATAGACCAGGCAGGAAATACAGGTAACATATTAATTATTCCTAGTAGGATTTGACAAGGATATCAGAGCTCACAGCTTTACCTTTCCTTATGAAACACTCGTTTCATAGGAAGTATATCTATAATCATTCCAACACATTTATAATCGCTGTCCGTTTGCTTCTCATTGTAAAGAAATACACTAGTCTGGAGAAGGCTGTCTGCTTTAAAGCATAATTTACAAGTTTTCCATTCCAATGGGAAGAAGGAAGAAAATCACTCCTGTGCACATTCATGTTGTTTTCAGTGACACTTTAATTCATTTATCCAAAGGAATTGTTTCCCTTGAACTTCTGTATAGGTTAAAGGGCATGATAATTTGTTCCAAGGCAAGACGGAGTGCCAGCAAGTTCAGAAGAGCCTAAAGTCTGCAGGTCTGCACACAAGCATAAGTACCCATAAGACAGGGCCATCGTGCAAAGGCAGAGCTCTTCCTGCAGTCATCTTCTGTGCACTCTCTGGTCAGCACACCATGAGCATGCACATCCCACCACAGTCCCTCAGCTCCAACAAAAATTATTTTTGATCCTGATGTTCCCATGGAATTGCTCAGAGCAAGGTTGGATGGGGCTTTGAGAAACCTGCTCTAGTGGGAGGTGTCTCTGTCCATGGCAGGGAAGCAGGAACTAAAAGTTCCTTAAGGTCCCTTGCAACCCGAAGGATTTTGGGCCCCTCAGTTCAGAAAAGATACTGAGGTGCTGGAGTGGGTCCAGAGAAGAGCAACAAGGCTGGTGAAGGGACTGGAGCACAAGTGCCATGGGGAGAGGCTGAGGGAGCTGGGGTTGTTTAGTTTGGAGAAGAGGAGGCTTAGAGGTGACCTCATCACTCTCTATAACTACCTGAAGGGAGGTTATAGCCAGGTGGGGGTTGGTCTCTTCTCCCAGGCAGTCAGCAATAGGACAAGGGGGCATGGGCTTAAGCTCTGCCAGGGGAAATTTAAGTTGGATATTAGAAAAAAATCCTTTACAGAGAGAGTAATCAGGCATTGGAATGGCCTGCCCAGAGAGGTGGTAGATCCACCTTCCCTGGAGGTTTTTAAACTGAGATTGGATGTGGCACTGAGTGCCATGATCTAGTAAACTGACTGGAGTTGGACCAAGGGTTGGACTTGATGATCTCTGAGGTCTTTTCCAACCCAGTCAATTCTATGATTCTATGATTTTGTGATTCTATGAGTCAGTGACTTAGGCATGAGGTATGACATGCTTAGTACCATGAAGCAGACTACGGTGAACAGAAGTGTCTGAGCTTCACAGAACTCCGGATTTAAGAGCAACTCACCTGTCATTATTAGGAGTTTTGAGGCTTACTCTTCTGAAATGAAAGCTAGGCTAGACTTGCTCACAAAAGTCCTTTTTTGCATATCCAGCAACAACTGCTCAAAACTGGATTTTCAGCTCAAAGATGGACAAGAGACAGAGGTCATGGATGTGAAGATAAAGGAATTATTACCTGATTTAGTTGATCTTACAGGTTAAAGGCAGTGCTTGATACAGCCTTATAGAGGTTCAGGGAGTGGATGTTTTCAAAGCCAGTACAAATCACTGCATTGCCTTGACTACGGTCTGGAGATTTCTGTCTCAGCAGCTGAAGACCACTCAGCTGGTAATTTAAAGTTAATTCAAACAGTCAGAGCTCTTATTGTTTACTGAAAGAGGTCTGAAGCATTTGGAGCAGGACTGAGGTTCTTACAGCTTTGTACCACACATGTGACACACACTACACACAACAGCCATGTCACATAAGCTTAGATTCATCTCAGAAAAGATCAGAAGCCATTTTTCTATGTCTTAAATTATAGAAATGTAATTTTCCCACTGGAGCCTGATCTTCAACCATGAATAGAAAGAAAATAAAATAATGACATAAAATAAAATAAAAGGAAAAGCCTAGAAGGAAATCCAGTAGTTGCTTTAGATTCTAATAATTTTTGTTTACAACTGTGGATGGCTTTTCAAATACTATTTATAATATCATAATCTGTTTACAGTGTTTTCTGAGTAAACTAAAATTTTGTTTTAATTGTACTTGCTTTGCAAATTAACAACTACAGCTGACCTTTGCAAATGTATGGTTATTTGTATGGTAACTTACAAAATACTCCTGTGGTTTATCCAACATTTTGCTATAGCTTTGATTGTTTAAGAGGGCTTGTCAGAATTTTCCCAAACATATCAGTCAATTTGATAAAAGATTACAGAATTTTGTTGAACGATATAGGTTGAAGGGACCTCTGAATATAATGAAATCCAACCCAGTGAACAAAGTAGGGTCAATTAGACCAAGTAGCTCAAGGCTGAAAGCAGTTGGGGTTTGCACATCTCCAAGAGTGGAAGATTCATAATCTTGCTAGGATTTTCTTTTCCCCCAAGTGTTTTGCAGCTCTCACAAGAAACAAAACAAAACAAAACACCCAAAAAACACAACCCACACTTTTTCTTGAGTTTAACAGGAGTTTCATGTGTTTCACTTTGTCACCATTAATTCTTGTTCTATCACTGGACACCACTGAGAAGAACCTGCTCTTACCTCCATTTGGTGTTTATATACATGGATAAGGTCCTCTTGAGCCATTTTTTCTCCAGGCTGAACAGTCCCAACTTTCTCAACCTCTCTCTGTATGTCAGATGCTAGTCCTTTAATCTTCTTTAAGTCCTTGGCTGGCCTTTCTCCAGATGTGTCCAGCTAGCGTTGATCAGAGGGGAGGGATTATTCCCCTGGAACTGCCAGAAATGCTCTGATACTGAACTGCCTAACACCGCCCAGAAGGCTACTAACTTTCTTTTCCAAAAGCAACACGGTCAACTTGGTGTCCGCCCAGTCCTCTTCTACACAAATGTATGTGCTTTGGTACCCAACATGCTGATTTCACATATGTTTGAACCTTCTCCATTGTGCTCTCCTCTGTGCTTTTTAATGTTCATTTGCTTACAACAGGTCCCCGTCAGCCCTGCTTTGCTGCTTTACAGAGCTTCATTCATCCACATCACTGTTTGCCCTTTAGTTTCCAACCAAATCCATCCTTTTTTCACTTGACTGTTCATCATCTCCCTCCCTTGTTCCTGGTTTAACCCACACTCACCAGAACAGTAAGACTGTTGGGGAAGATGCTGTTGGGGAAGATACTGTTGCTCTCCTTAGTAATGTGGCTCCCTCCTTAGCTTTCCTCTGCTCTAAGTGCAGTGCTGGACCTACACTTCAGGAAGCACTTTCTTAAAAGACAAATCTGAAAGCATAAATTAAGCTAAGGTACTAGAGGATGGGGTGGTAATAGTTATACATAACTAATAGAATTTCAGTAGGGGGGATTTTTTAATTAGTCTGTAAATTCAGGGAGTGACACTCTGCCTGAAGAATGGCAAACACAATGGGCAACAGGGAAAAGAAAATAAAGGTGATCCCTGCAATTATGGGACTCTAAATTTTACTTAAATGCTTTGCAAAGTGTTATAATAGTTCTTGAAAGAAAGAATAATTAAGGACACAGTCAAAGGAAAGTGAGTAAGTTACCCACATGGTTTTATCAAAGGTGTCAGCCTAATCTAATACCTCCACTTTTTTAAGCACTGATATTTCAGATAATGTGAAGCAGTGCATTTGGTACATGTAGATTAAAAAACCTCAAACCAAACCAAAAGCCAAACCAAACAAAAACAAAAAAACATCACAAAAAGCCCCACCATGAAACTACTCCAAAGAACAGATACAGTTTCCTACGGGAAACTACTGCTCAAGGAAGATATGATGAACATTAATGTAAGAATAGTAAGCCAATAAATAGTTGACTAAAGAAGAGACTGCAATAGCTTATAATAAAAGAAATTAATTTGACTGGAGAACTGCTATTTGTGTTGTTCTGACATCAGTCTGAGGCTGGTTCCACTTAATTTACCAATGACCTAGAGATAAGAAGCAGGTAAGTGTTCATCCAAGCTTTTGGCTGGAAAAACTGGAAGGCACCTGCAATATTGGGGAGGACTGAATCATCATTTAAAGAAAATTGTTGAATCCAGTTGAAAAGTTTAGATGTGGGTTGATATTTAAGAATGTAGGGAGGAAAGTAATGAAGTTTGGTATAAACAGGGAACACAGTGCTTGAAGGCAGACGATAAACTACCTGCAGGTTGTCCTTGTCCTGTACCCATCCCCTTCACCTGATGTCCCTAACTGAGGAGCAAGGCTTGCCCTCTTGTTGCCACCCTACTGACTGGAGGGTGCTAAGACAGGTCCTGGCCATAAAGCTTTGCTCTGTCCTCCATCCCAGGCCCCAGGAAACCACTGACCTTCATGATACCCAGTTACTGACTTGTAGTATTGCACTTAATTTTGAACCATTATCATCATTACATCAACTTTATCAGAAAACTGTATATTTATGTATTTTTGCAAGTTTTATTACTTCTTAAGCATGCAAAATAACAGCAGATGCTGCACCCTTTGTTCCTTGGACCTGAATTAAAAATTAAATACATCTGTGAAAGCAATTAAAGAGTGGGGGTTATTTTGGGGTTTTTTTGTGTTCAGGTTTTAGTTATCTCCCCTTTCAATCTCTTTTGTGTAATGATAATGGCTAATGGTACTTAATGCAGGGATTTAAAAAAGTAAAAATAAAGACATGAGAATGGATGGAGGAGCCAGCAGATGACAAAAGTGCAGAGCAGAAGCATCTTAACTCCAGTGATGCCTGTTCAATTAGTTAGCTGTCCCATTCTGTCTTTCTATGTTATGAGGGGTCTGAATGAAGCGAAAAAGGACTGGGAAAGATCAACTTTATGCTGACCTTTACTTTCATTTTAATTATAAAGTATTATTTTGTTTGCAGTTTAATCAACACCGAATGCAATTCATTAGAAGTCCTTCTGGGCAGCGCAGTTGTGGTGTCTCCTGCACTGCCCATCCTCACCTATGCACGTATGCCCAAAGCTGGACAGGCTCTTCCCAACCCTGCTGCTTTGCAAACCTGGCAACTGGTTTTCCAGTTGAGATGCTAATTGGATTTTTATTCTGGAAAATGGTGCATGTAAAAATAGCTTCTGATTATTACCTACAAGGATTTGCTTGTTCACCCAGTCAGTGTGAAAATATCGAGCCTGATCCTGCTGCTGTTGAGCTTTGTCAGCTTTCACTGGTGTAAGCAAGTACTCAGCACCTCCACTATCAGACACTGAAACTTTCTGCTGAACCACCCTGAGATAGGAGGGATTAAATGGAAGGTAATGTGTGCTGGAATGTAAAACTGAAATAAATATATATGTTCCAGCAGTGGTGTAAGAGATGCTTATAGCTTTACTCAGACTTAATTGTCCTGACAGTGCATTAAGAATCAACAGAGCCAGAAATTAACCACATGTACTGAATCCGATGATCCTTGTGGGTCCCTTCCAACTCAGAATACTGTAGGACTCCAGGATTCTGTAATACTACATTTGAAAATTAATTTTGAGCTGATCAATATCTAGGGTTCAACTCCCATGGTTCTGACAAAAAGAAGAGTGAAATATCACAAAACTCCAGCTAAGAACCATAAGAATTGGTCACAGAATAATTTTCAGTTTAATCTGGGACCCAAACCTCAAATTCAATGTCTCAGTCTCACCTAGTGCAGTACTGCAATGTGTCCATATACCAGGGAATAGCACTTATTCTGTGGGTGATAATATCAGGATCTTACTTGAAATTTATCAATTTGGATATGCAATCATGCTCAGTCTCTGAAGAAATGTGAGATTAAATTTTAAAGTACAGTGCAGGTAGCCTATGTGAGAAAAGCTGCCGTTTTACACATCTGAAGGCGTCCGAGAGGGAAAATTTGCACAATATTTCATTTTTAATTTCTAGCAGAAATTATAAAGGTCAGGTATGGAAGATCCAAATCACCTTGAGATTTCAGCCATCTTTCATATGCATCTCAACCAATTTTTTAATACTCAGGGTATTTCAATAATCTCGGAGATGTTTACCCTGAAGAATCATTTCAAGCTGTATGTTGCTTTTTCCTTAGTTCAAATCTCATTTCTGCTTCCATTAGGGATCAGAATACGAAGCCTGTTTGTTAAAACCACAAATAGAAATGGGCATCAGTGAAAATTATGTAAACGTTTTACAGTTCAAATACTCATCCTCTAAAACCTGCTTTGCATATGCCAAACTCATTGCTTTCTCAGAAGAATCACTGGATTTTAATCAATTTTTATCCTCCATCCCCAGCCGAATATGAACCAGGAAACCTAAATTACAATTTTAAGTTGCAAAGCTTTGTATCTTACATTAAACTCCAGCATTAAACACTAAACCCAGTCCAAAGCATTCTCACCTGTCAAATCATGGAATTTTGTAGTGAGATCAGGAAACAGCATGACACACTTTATTCACCAACCAAATTTGACATTCAAATTATACTAAGTCTCCATGCTGCAGTGATTTAACCTTTGTGCTACTCTACGTGTTGATTGCTTTTCTTCTTCTTGATTTAGATCTGTCTCTCAAGTGGGAGAGGGTGGAGGACTATGGATGGTGCACAAGTCAACTTAAACAGCCCTGCAAAGGTCCGCTTTGCACACCTGCACATTGCCCCTACAAAATATACAAAGGATTTAAATTGTGGCAGCTAATTCTAAAGAGGATTGCAATATGAGAAGGTAATGAAGAATATTAATTGGTTCTCATGAAAAGGGTAATAGTGGGACCAGAAAATAGTACAAATATACTATAGAGCCATTATAATTTTAAATCTCCAGCCTTATGGTCTGCAAAATTTGTGCTACTGGTGAGCATGGCATTTTATGTCATCAAGTCCATTTAAATTGCATTAGAATAAAAATCAGCAATTCAGGATTTAATTCAAATTCTAAAGGAATACTTGACTTCTGATTACAATTTCAATTACCTGCATTTCCTAATTGTTGATTTGTACTTATTGCTATCAAGTTCTTTGCTTTTCTATTCATTACATATAATTGCTACTTACACTTTTTCTCTGATTATGTTTTAACATGGATTTCTACAGAAAAGAAAGCTTCTGTAATCACTCTATGATTGTGTTTGTGGAATTGGTATGTTTCATGCATTTCCTAGGGGGAAAAATAATTTTAAGCTATTGATTATTCTGAAAGAAATTTGACATGTACATAAAGGTTCCAGAGTTACTAAGTTCCCATAAGTTTTATGAAAATTTCCTTCCAAGAATATTTTTATGAATGACCTGGGAGAACAGTTTCTATCAGGGGGATAGAATTTCATATTCATTGTATTTCATACAATGTCTTTGAAAAGCCAAGTTACGTCCGGTCAACTGCTTTTAGCTGAGGAAAACTTCTTCTGAAGCTGAAGAAACTTAGAGGTTTTTTTCAAAGTGTGTATAAAAGCTTTCAATACATCTTACACATTGTAGAAAAAGTCTTGTCTATCCTATATCATACCATGACTGTGCCATATGAAAAATGTATTTATGAGTGCAAAACCATTTTAAAAATAACTAATAAATGTAAATGGGAAATTAATGAACATGTAAAAAAGTGGACAGACTAATTGATAAGAAATGTCAAATCCATTTTTATATTATTGCTCCTTTGGAGAGAAGGAAGAGAAATGGTGAAAACTGGTATTTGAAGATAATTATATTTGAAATGTTCTTAAAACTCTAACCAAAGCAGACACAAAAAAATTTAGAATTACCATAATGAAAATTACTTGTTTTGCCAAGTATAATTATGATGCTATCACTGAACTCAGAAGACAAATACAGAAGAAAAGAGATGTAGAATATATAATAAGAGAGTTTGTAAACACAAAATATGATACTTTTTTAAACATCTCATTTGAAGATGATACTTGATCACATTCAGAAATGCAATTACTTCCTTACTTGGAAACTGATAATGGTCTTTGCTCAGCAAGCTGTGCCTCAGGAAGAAATAGGAATTATAAATGACTTTACTCTCATGACTTCAGAAGTGTAAAATATGCAATGTACCTATAGATTGACAAGTGCTCTCTGTGAATAAAGTGATTAAATCTTCTTCATGCTATTCCTTTTCTCACAGAAATTCAAGTTCTGCCCCAGAAAGGAGACTGTAGCTCCTAAAGTTGACTGAATTTATATTTATTAACTGAATAGTGAGCTTGAAATATCTTTCAGAATCTTTACTCAATTGGTTGGTTGGGGGGAAGGTTGATTGGGGTTTTTGTTTGATTGTTTTTGTGTTTGTTTTTGTTTTGATTTGAATTGCTTTAGCATTAACATTAGTTTTAAGAAAGACTTTTTACTTAAAAACAAATATCAATAGTTCTATAGATAGAGCATTAATCTAACCTGCCTATGAAGTCTGGAATTTTGCAAGTTCCTTATCTTACTAAAATTCTCCTGTTCTATAGAAATAAGTTTCCAGGATACAGAACTGATATTTTAATAACTACATCTAAAAATCTGTGCTCCCAGAGTTGGTACACCATGATGGAGGTAGCAAAGCATTTGGCAATTGCTACCTACACCTGTATTAGGATACACAAAGGAAGAAATAGGAAGGGGGAAAGAGAGAACTAAGATTGGGAGCCCCCCTTCGAGATGGGTGTCTTAACTGTTCCTCTATGAGACTGCATTCTTTCCTCCCTCCCTCCCCCCTCTCTGGCCAGACAAATATTTCCAAAAACTAGAAGACAAAAGGACCACAGGCTCATTTACCACCTCTTTGCTTTGAAGCAATCAACATGCACCAGCCAAGCAGTTACAAACTATGCAAGAACCTTTTCTTGAGATGGATACTGTTAGGATGAAATAATAAGCTCTCCAACTCTCTTAAATAAACCACCAGATTAAAAAGCAGTTGTTTTGCTACAAAGCCACGTGCATGGATCCTCCACTCCTTTCTCCGAAGGCAGATGTTGAGCTGGGAACAACTTGGTTTTGCTTTCTGGAGGAGCAAACATGAGCTGAAACATGAGACAAATGCAAGCTGATGCTTCAGTCCCTTGTTTCAGCCTTGGAAATCAAGTGCAGTTTATGGGTACCTGGAGGTTATTCTGCCTGGGGAACAGAACCATCACACCTTAGACGGGCATACAAGTCCTCCTTACCTCTTACTTTTACCCATTAGAACCAGGTAAGGTATCTTATTTAAGGTAAGCAAGAGAGAATCAAACTCTCTATGGGCTCAATAACTCCCCAGAAACCCAAGAAAAAGGCACAATTTAGTGCAAATGAAACCTTTTACAATTGCAGATCAAGTTTTATACATTTCAAGGCCCTGATTCCCTACTGCATTACTCAGCACCACTGCTGTCAAACAGCAGGAGCACAGCTGAGAGTCATTCCCTAGGTGTTGTGTTAGCTCCATAAAACATGCCTTAACAACCCAGTCTTTAATGATTTCAAACACCATGTGCTAACAAAGGGAAGACACTGAGGGCCAGCAAGTCAGCACTAATGATTTCCTCATGGACAACAGTATGGATAGCAGTGATAATAGTTTAATAGCTCACAGGAATAACCAGTACAACCAGAGGAGTCTCCCCAGCGTTAGACCGGGCACTTTACTGGAACTGTCAAACTCTGTCTGACATTTTGCTGCCTGACACCTGGACTAGCCATTTATGCTCATGCTTAAGGACCATAAGCAGCCATAAAATCAGATCTTGCCATTCATTCATACAGAGGAAACACTTTATATCAGTAGCCACAGTAGAAAGAGCTTGATTCATGCATTATGAGCTTATACTATCTTTTCCTTTTACCTACAAGATAATTGGAAGAATAGAGCATAACAATTTGTGCTTAATCATATCACAGCCACAGTAGCTCTCTAGTGATTTAACTCCTCCCTTCAAAGCAATGGTGTTGAACACATGCTAAAACTGCAACATTTCTGATGCCATACCTAATTGGCTCGTCTGTTACTAAAGAGTCTCTTTATGAGCTCTGCTGTGCTGTATGAGGACTCAGACTCTCAAGCCCCATGCTGGCCTATTCTGCTACCTATTTATTACATGTAATTAGAGAATGTAACGCTGACTCAAAAGTGCTGGAATGCCTTGAAAAGCACAAATATATTACTTCTCTCTTTCTGAGCACATAGGCAGTAAGCTCTACAATTTCCTTAATTGTCTGAGACCTTTTGCATTGTTGTTTCTTTTTATTTTTTGCATCAAATGAACATGAATCTCCTACAGAAATAAGAAGCACTGGCTTTATGCCTGAGCTTTCGTTTCTTTTCTGATAGAAAATTAGCAGGAGAATACCACACTTGTGAGAATAAGTGTACAAAAGCACTCATATATTCCTATATTTTATTTTATGCAGAGTAAACGTAATGAGGAACAAATACATGAGAGAATGTAATGAGCTATGCAGGCTTACAGAGTTTGTAAAAACATTTCTATTTCTAGTTTTGGATCATCTATAGATATATCTAAATGTTCACAAGGGGACGGAGATGCAAGAACTCTTGAAGACTACACTTTGGTATGAAGAAGTGAACCTAAAGGTGGGTGGAGATGTAACCCAGATGACTTTACAACCTACATACATTTTTCACCTAGTAAAGGATGCTCACTATACATGATAGTCAGTCTCTGCTTATGTATCTACATCTGTGTGTGTGACTGTGAAGACAGCGCATGAATACTTGCAGTGGAATTCTGTGGGGATATGAGGATATATCTGATAGAAGAATACCCCCAACAAGAGTAGCCAGTAGGAGCAGGACTTGCATAATGATGCTTCATTTAGACAGTTAAATGCAGAAAAGCCAGGAGAGATGAATGCCACAGAACAGGAAGTGGTTACTCACTAGTAAATGGATGCAATCTTTCAGAGACTAAAGAAAAAAAAAAAAAATAGGCATGGCCAAACCATATAATTGTCACACAGGGTCTCCATTTTGAGTGTAGGCTTTCTCTGCTGGTTGTCGCCATGTGATCTGTTAGATCTTGACAGTAACTATTTTTCTCTCCTCTTCTTCTCTATTTCTTCCTTCTGTCTTTACTCTTTTAATCTCTTTTCTTCCTTTACTCTTTTCTTTCTCTTGCAGGTAGCTTACAACCAATGAGTTGTGTTTTACTGGAGCTGGTATATTGATTGTTTTGCAGTGGGTGCTTTTGTGAACTGGGCCGTTGTGCTGGGTGTTCTGGTGAAATATTTCTGTTCCTTGGTTATACTTTGTGAAATTGTTTGCCAAAATGTCTTAGTTTCTCCCTAAATTAAAATAAATTCTCTTGGAGAAAGCATAGCGGCATTTTTTCCAGATGTGAATTTGAGATAATAATAAACTAAAGGCTTTTCAAAAGTTTGGCAAGCAAACTTAATTGTCCTAGATATAAGTTCAGTGTGAGGCTTAAAATTGGAGTGTTACTTGTGTGAATAACATGTATCTAATATGGCAGAAGAATTCTGCATTTGTTGTCAGTAAGATGTGATATCATCTTACTGTGT
>VWZG01007266.1:1306580-1328026 GCA_013396735.1 Grallaria varia
GACTAGAGTTAAAATTTTTTGGTTTTCTTTCTTTTTTTTTTTTTTTTTTTTTTTTTGCGTTATGTCTTTATATTGTCTGTGTAGGGATTTCTACCTCACAGCTTCTATGAGGAGTCATCCCATATAACTCAGATATACAAGCTCCCTAGAAATTGTAACCCTCCATCCAGCTTTGATTCTGTTTTCTGCTCATCACTGCGCAATCCAAGGACTGAGTGGGTAAATGATGACATCTGCAGTTTTTCCACATACAATAGTATTGCAGCTTTCTCTGTTATTGTTGCTTGATACTCATAACTCTGAATAACTACAGTAAATGAGAATCAGGTTTCAGATTAATGAAAGTACCTTCCAAAACTGAGCATTTTTATAGGGTCATGGCTAATGGCAAACAGAAAGCAGAAGATAAAGGAGTGACTTCAACATGCATGACCCTTCCACGCCACTGGAATGATATTATTTCCATTATGTTCTTTTTCTCTATTGCATAATTGGTAGCTGAGGGATTTATATAAAATAGGACAGATGAAACAACATAGAGTTGCATGAAAATGTTATTTTTCCCATTACTAAAATTTTCTGAGAGGAATTGTATAAAAAAGTTGGTTAAATAAATGAACTTTTTACAGACACTCTACTCATCAAAAGAAACATTGTGACTTCTTGCTCTCAAGGCTAGGGATCATATTGACTAATACAACATCTCTTTTTCCAGTCAGTTCCTAGAAAACAGTTTAAAAATTAAGATATTTATTTCAGGGCCTGATGCTGTACTCACCTTTCCTGATTTCCCCTTTTGTGATTCAGAGGTATTAAGGGTGTTTGATTTTGAAACATGAAAAATAAAGAAATCATCAACATCTGGAAAAAGGTTGCCTAGATATGCATCTTGTTAGTGTCTAAACATGAGCCAGATTTTCAAATTCAGAGAGAGCCAAGTTTAGAAAGAAGAAGGCCAAATTAAGTTCAAGCTAAAAGGCTAGTTTAGCTAGATTTCAGCAGAGCAAATTAAAAATGTGACAGTTTCAAATGCATTTTTCTTTAAGTCTGAGCACTTCATTCCATAGAGATGACTGTGGTGGAAAGCTGATTTGCAACCTTCTCAGTTGCCAGTTGTTTCCCTCAAGTGGTTTCTTTTCTCTTTCTTTCCTTCTTTCATTACATTTTTCTTTTCTTTTCTTTTTTTTTTTTTCTTCTCCTTCCAGATCGTACAAATCAATGCTTATTCTAAACATGAAAAGCACTGTTTTGAAAACCAATAAAGGTTGTCAAGGAAACTACAGTGTTGTCACTCTCACATCATTTACAAAACCTATGCACTTTATGGCAAGGAAATGAATAGTTAAAGACATTATAAATCTTTTACTGACAAAACAATGAACACATGCGTTATTTTCTTTGGGAATATAGAAATAGAAAGACAAAACCTCTGATCCTAAGAATCCAAGAATATGGGTGTTTCTCTGGAAAGCAAACAGTAAATTCCTTTTGGCTATAAACTATGAATAGATGCTTTTTCTAAGTTTCAGCCAGCCAGAAATATGTTCATAAGAACTTACAAACTCAATGTTTTAATAAAATGACCACCCAGCTAGAGAGAGGCCAACTTTACTTTGTACAGAAATGCTGTGAATATGCTTTGATTATGAAAATTAAGCCAAAGGCATCTCAAGCTGTGCAGGCAAACTGGGCTGCCCGTGTTTGGCTTAAATTAGCACTTGAAAATATTGATAATTGTGCCTGATCTTGTTCCCTCTGAAGAAGATGGTCAAAGAAAAATCTGACTGACTTCAAAGAGAGAAATTTTATGTCCACACTTCCTATCAAATGTGTGACAGCAAGATTAATTAAAAATACAGCAGCATTTTCCATTGCTGTGGGGCAGTAGTTTAACCAATGTGATTGTCTAAGACAATGTTATAGGAGAAAAATAAAATCACATTTTAAAAATTACTGCAGTTATGGAAGGGCTTTTCCATTGTAATTCTGAAGAATATGCACAACATTTAAAGTCTTTGTTACATATTTTCCCATGTTTTCCAGATGTTTGCTGTGTTAAAAAAATATAAGTATTTGTATGAACTTCCCCTTGACACTTACCCATATTTCATTCTGTCCTCCAATCTTGGTTGAAATATTTGAATCCTTTTCAACCTCAGCTCTTTCCTATATAATGTTTCCACCCATTCACACCTTTTGACCTCTGCTGCTTCTATTCTTATTTCTTTAATCTCTTTCCACTGCATTTAATCTCAGAGTTTAACCTCAGGTCCGAAGAAACAATCTTTTAGCCCAGCCTTTTCTCCCTTCTTATTTCAGCTTTAACCTCCTTCCAAAACCTTACTAGAAAACAGATTCTACCCATCTTTTACCAAGTCAGACATCCTACTTGTTGGACTGTTTGACATGACTGGCAGTTTATGTAATGACAACCACATGTGGAGCTTGCACAGAGTAAGTTGATGTGAGGTGTAGTGATACATGTGCTAACCTAAATAGCAGCTGCACTTTAGTTCAATGTCTGATTTCCTTCTTAAATTTTATCTTTGATTTACTTTCATATCTGACCCTCTTAGGAATTCCACGGTTTCTTCCGGAAAGTACTAATATTTTTACACAAGCATAGGCAGGATCGTCTGTTTATTATGTTAATGAAGACTTACCAATTTGGATTGGCAGTATGGGTGGACAAACATACACAACATCTTCTGGGGCCTTTTATTTCTGTTGTATTGGAAGTCAACAGCAGACCCCTCCATGGAATCATAGAATCATAAAATCATTAAGGTTGCAAAAGACCTCTAATAATATCAAGTCCATCTCAGTGTTTTATCCTAATTTATTTGTGACTTGTTGTCTCTCTTCTTTTTTTGGAATCCACTATTGTAATTCCTGTGCTAGGTAGTGGTAGAGTGGTTGCAGCCTGCAGAGGAAGGACTTTCCAGAATCAAAAGTCCTGAAGGTCATTGGTCTTTGTAGTGTCTTCATGAGTAATGCTCTTCTTTGAGCTTGTCCTCCACCCCAAATAGCCAAACAGAAGTTGAATTTATGATTACTGTTTGTTCAGTTCTTCAATAGTTTGTGAAAGGAAAATGCACATCTCTGCAGGAAGATGCTTTAGTAGTGCTTTCCATTCTGTGTTAATATACATAACCCTTAGTTGGTAAATAGTAAAATAAAATAACCTGTTGATGATGGACAGTTCTATAAGGCAATGAGGGTTACAGAACACCACAATAGATTTTTGGTCTGTTAATGGAATAAACATATATCCCAGGATAAGTAAGAGAAAGTGATGTTGAAAAAATCTTTGTGCTGAAAGAATAAAACAAATAAAGTGACTGGATGCAAAAGATCAAAAAACAATGAAACTAACTGGAAAACACTACTCATCTGAATTTGAAACGTCAGAATCACAGAAAGGTTTAGGTTGGAAGGGACCTTCAAGGGCCATCTAGTCCAATCCCCTCTGTAGTGAACAGAGTCATCTTTAAGAAATAGAGGCACTTGCACTGGATTAGCTGTTGGAACTATTCTCAAAAGCTTGTAACTAAAGCCAAGTGGAAGTAGTACAACTCTGCATTTCTCACCAGAAACCTGTGTGTCTTGCTTGGTATTAGTAAGATTTCTGCAGAAAGAGCGTAAAATTTTTGGTTGTTACTTGTGAAATGGACAATATTACATTTCTTAATTGTTGCTAAGAGACTTAAAGTAAGCTATTGTCTTGACCTCCTGTGGAGTTATCATAGAAATATGATTCTTGGAGAGGCTGCTTCATCTCAGTGCAAGTCTACAAGTGTTGGAATAGGTTGTATTATTTCTTCCCACTGAGTAATGAGTGAGTCTGGACAGGTACCTTACAGCAGATATCTAAAGATATATGGGAAGGCTCCTGTCACAAAAGAGTTTACTAATGTAAGAACTTCAATATATTTAATTTATTACTAGTGAAAGGGGAATGCAATAACCTCAGTGCCTATGAAAAATATTTAATTATCTCAAAGAGTAAAGGACAGCTGTTGAAAATTATGAAAGGGATGCAATAAAATGTGTGAAATTCTTAGTATACAGGATTTTAAATACCATATTAGTCCTGATGGCGTAGGTTCTGTATTTTCATGCAAAATATACGTCACAATGTTCAACAATTCATACCACTTTTCAGTCATACCACTTTTTCTTAAAACAGTAATTTTAAGAAAATTAAAATGCAATAAATTTTATAAAATTTTCAAGAGAAGAAGAAAAAAATGCAAGAGAAAATGTCATGGGGCAAGACAAATGTTGTGTGAACCAACATTTTGTCATAAAATCAGCATTATGAATACAAACAAGTTTTCAATGCCTGCTGTATCTGTTGTAGCAACAGATGTTATTTTACTGAAAGAATTTACAGTGATTAATCTTTTAGATTCTCCCATTATCACTAGTGCTGTGATGTTCACTCCCATATTGAATGATGCAACAGTTACATGCTACTGCTGCAGTAGGTCCATTTGGATAGGCAACATACCACCCACCCTGAAGTTAAACTCACTCTAGTGATAGGATAAGGGGTAAGGGTTTTAAAGGGAAAGAGGATGGATTTAGAAGCAATATTAGGAAGAAATTCTTTACTGTGAGGTTGGTGAGACACTGGCATAAGTTGTTCAGAGAAGTTGTAGCTGCCCTATCCCTGGAAGTGTTCAAGGCTGGGTTGGATAGAGTTCGGAGTTACCTGGTCTAATGGAAGGTGTTCCTTTCCATGCCCATGTCTTGGAACTAGATGATCTTTAAGGTCACTTCCAACCCAAGTCATCCTATCACTCTATGATTTTACCTGATAGAAAGCATATTAAAGCTGGTGGAAGTTCATTGGTAATGTAAATGTTTGCCTACTAATCTTTGGCCACTCATAAATCTCCCATGAAGAATTAGAGAAATGCACCTACTGTGTATAATTTTAGGGAATTTCATCTTATGTCAGCTTTGTCAAAATGCCAAATATTCTAGCTGTATTCAGGCCCTTCAGAACAACCCAGCTAAATATACATTTGACATGGTATCCATTAATCTTACAAAATACACTCTCGAGTTACTCAGTCTTGTGACATAATGGATTCCTTTCCTGCACCTTGGATGAGCAATCAAACGGAGATTGACTTTCTTCATTTAGTCAAATAGATTTATCTAAGCTATGTTTCAAATGACTAGATTAAGTAATGCAATACGGGCTTTTTATGTCTGAAGAAAAATCCATTTAACAGAACTATTCCTTTGATTTTAGACAGAGAATTACTATCAAAACGCTGGACTCTTTCCTCTGTAGTTTTTTGTTATAATGATCTAGACAGTCTTATCTGCCTGTACAGCAATTGGGGGTATTAATACTCCCGTGACATATCTGCAATAAAGTATGTTCTTGGACAGAAGAGACAAAGAGACTCCCCACACAAAGCCATTTATGTACTATAGTATGCGTGGTGATGAGGACAGTGAACAAATGTCCTTTTGTTATTATGTCACAGAAATGATTTTTGTGAAGGATTAATTCATTAAAAGCAACAAAAGGGCATTTTTTTTTTTACTCATAATTAATTATGGGAAGACAAAGGTTCTGTGCAATAGAGAAGTGTAATTAGCTTGCAGCAGGGAATTTAACCACTCCATCGCACTGTGGAGGTGATGAAGACAGAAATTCCCTAGCGTGTGTGTATTCTGGAGCCCTCTGCTGAAATGAAGGAAAACCTCTCAACTCCTTGTCAAGACCCTATTATGGTAACAGACAACTCAATGACATTTTATCAGGAGAAAAAATCTAAAGGGCAAGAGAAAGAAAATTCCTTGAGATTTCCCCTGAGCCTGTCACAGAAGTGTAGGGAAATTTATATTTATTAATTCAATATGAGTCTAATATGCTTCATTCCAGTTTATAGGTGAATTTTGATTTGAAATATGATCACTGGAGATGTTCTGTATTGTATAAAGAGATCTATTGCAAACTTTTCTAATACAGTTTGAACACTAACAGTAGTTACTTTATCTAATATTACAACTTTTCCTTGAATTCAGCATTTCAGGCAGACAATACTAAAATATTTTACATTTTCTCTTGTTCATAATGTTAAAGCACAAAAAAAGTAATCTGTTTCTTATCAGACATTACCTAATGACCTCAGAACAATGAACAGAGTACTCAGCTGAGAGTTAAGTGTTTCTTGAGCTTTAATGCCTGCTGTTGGTGAAACCTTGGTTTGCGTGGAAAGTGGAATCCCACACTAACTCTTCACGTCTGATTTCTATCCCATCTTCTAGTTCAGTGTCAAAGAAGCACATTGCCTGACATGATAGGCATGAGAACACTTAAAAGACTGTTCAGTCATAAAATTGGGATTTTAGGACTGTGTAGCACATGAGAACACAGGCTGTGCTGAACATTCTTGCATCCTGGTCCTTATGATTTTATCTTACCTTTCTAGAACTTTGGGCTCTAAAGACTTTTTGTGGGAGATCTATGAGGAAGGTAGCTGGCAGATTGTTGTATCCATGCCCGCTGTGAAAATACAGAAGAAAGCAGCCAATCCACGACCATCTACAAGAATGGATTCTGAGTCTGAATGGTTCATGAATCAAGAGACTACAAATTATTACCTGTTCAGATATAAAATGTGACTACAATTGAATTCATAAAATGTGGGTGTTAGTACCATTGCCCCCCCTCTCCCACAAATAGTTTGGTGGAGTCCCTGCTCTTCCTGACTGAGCAGAGTCCAAATTTCTATAACTTCCAGGATGTTCCATACATCTGTGACAAAGACCAATTCTTCATCAGGCATAATAATATTGGTATGTCTTCATTTCAAGTAGAAAATCATCAGAAATTTTATGGAACTCACAAAATAGAGTCAAGGCCTTGTTTCTAAAACAACCAGGCTTTGTGTCCAGCTTGTTGAATTGCATTGTCTTAGTGTAGTGTAAGTCAGGTATTAAATCTGAAGGAAGCTACTACCACAATACCATATTCTAAAAAACTGTAAAAAAATATTCTCTTAAAATATTTTATTCATAATTGGGAGAATGTTATTTGCTAGTAGGATACAAAGGACAAAATGATGATTGATTTTCTGGAAATCTTACAAAATTAAGTAGATAAAGAAAAAAAATTGAATAAATGGTTTATGTTTCCAGTGGGAAAAAAACCCTCCAGTGACATTACCATAAGCCCAGGAAATTAGGAAATTGTCATTGCTTCAAGTGTGCATCTTCATCATCATCAGGCTTTCTTTTTTACTCTTTCTAAGTATTGACAAGATCTAAACCTATATAGCTGATAAAATCTGATAGGATTACATGTTTCCTGAAAACCTGGTGTTTGGAAACTGTGAACAAAACAGCTATTGTACTCAAGAAGGCTTAACAATATCTGAAACACATACAAAGTACTAAATCTAAAGACAGTTCTAAAACTAATCTAAAAGTACCTCCAATTCGACTGAGTGACGTCACAACCCAATACTGTTTCTCGATCTAAAACAACAAGAACTCCATATTGTGAGTCCCTATTGTGCAGGTCATTGAACAGCAACAGTACATCAGTAATATAGTGATTTATGCTTCTGACCCACAGAATCAAATGAAATTGTAATGCTAGGAATGGAAATGTAATATTAAAGCTAAAGATCGAGAAAACAAAAAACCTATGAATTTAAAACTAAACCTTATCTTGGAAATTAGCAACACATTATGAGTATTTTTTTTTCCAAAAGCACAGTTCATATTAACTATGATGAGAAATAAATAGATGGTTTATATAATGGTTGAGGCATGGTTAATAATAACACAGTTAATGACACTTGTGATTTGAAAAAAAAAAAAATACGCTTTGAACATGACTGGCCATGAAGGTGTCCTCACAGCTGCAATGTCTGGCCAAAGTAGGCAGCTTTGTTTTGTTCACCTATCTCCTTTCTGTACTCCACAACCCTTTTCTTTTTTACATCTGGGAGCTAATGCAGATGTTTTGAATTAAAAAAACTAACACGGAGTAATGCTAAACTAACTATAAAGCCTTTGGAAAAAACACCCTAGTTATACAAATTTTCCCTTCCCAGATCAGCAATATGAAGGGATTTCTCTTGTCCTGCAATAGCATTTTGTTTTATCAAGGCCCATACTGCTGCTTCACAAGGCCCTGTAAAAAATAATCCATAGGCAGTGCTTAATAATAACCTCCATAATGTTGACCCTGATAAAATGAGATGTATTTTCTTTGAAGGGTGTACAGCAGTCTTTAAGTTTTATTGTTCAGTGCTATCCTGTTCTAACACAAACCTCATATGTAAGGTACCTCAAGAATCAAGTATTAAATCTGTGGTTCCTTTTCCAGTAGCCCTGGGGATCAATAACGCTGGAGCAGAAGAAAGCATAAAAAGTAAAATTGGATGACACAACTCATTAAGCAATCAAAAAATACCTTAGTTTTTTTGTCAATAGGCAACTCCTTCAGTAGCTTTTTTCATGAAGTCTGACTTATCATAAAGCATCCAATTATAAAATGCAGAGCATAATATTGTTGATAATTTGTCTGATACCATTTTCTGCTAAAGCATAATATGTAGAAATATAATTTTGAGGTTTAGTCATGCTTTCCTCAAATTAGGTACTTAACTAAAATGTCTTCTTTATTGTTGTTAGTTTTGTTATTTTTCCTTTAATAGTTAGAAGTGCACCTCAGATTTTGAGGAATATATATTGCCCTTAAAATCTCTCTCTTTTAGCATTGATTACACAGCTAGCAAAATCTCAGTTCTGGGAGGTACTCAGCACTTGACTGCCCAAGGCTCCAATAACACGAGCTTATTTCAAACTGAGATCCAACTTTGAAAGAATTATAGACTCAAAATCATAGAACCTAAATCATAGAATTGTTTGGGTTGGAAAAGACCTTAAAGGTCATCTAGTTCCAACACCTGTGCCATGGCAGGGACGTCTTCCTCTAGAGCAGGTTGCTAAGAGCCCTATCCAACATGACCTTGAACACCTCCAAGTGTTCAAGAGGCCCCGTTCTGATTGATTTTGGAGGGAGGTTGATCAGATGATTTCCAGAGGTCCTTTCCAATTTAAAACGATTCTATTTTGGCACTTGTGTCACCATTCAAGAACATGTAATCTGAACCGGTGACTGTGAGTGAACATGTAGCCCAGATACCTAAACCTGCAGGAAAGGAGGAATGTAATTTCTTTTCCTAAATAAGTAATACTTTATTACTGTCACATAACTGTAGTTAAGTGGAGAAGTCTTTCATATATACAATAAAGTGCTCTTAGCATCACAATAGGCTATGTGGTCAGAATGATCATATACTACCTTTCTTTTGCAATGCTAATGAGAATTCTTTTTTAGAGAGCATTATTGTCCGTATAAATTATTCACCAGCACAATAGGCTGTACATAGATTTTTAAAAAGTAATATTTCATTAATATGACAAATCGCATCTTTAGTCATGAAATTCTTAGTTACCTCCATGAATTTAGTTGGGAAAGATGCACAATCTTATATTTCATACTGTGGCAGTTTATTCAGTAGAATTATTTAAAACTTCACAGATCCAAGCATCTTGGGGTCCAAACATGTACAGTCCAAGAATTAATTTAAAGTTTATTAATTTTACTCTCATATAATAAATACAGATAAGTGCCTAGTGGCTTCACTTCATTTCCTCTCACTTTTTATTTTAAATGTACTTTGATGCTTAAAATAAAATCATAGAGTTAAAGAATGTTTTGGTTTGGAAGTGACCTTAGAGATCATCTAATTTCTATCCCACTTCCATAGGCAGGAACACCTTCCACTAGATGGGGTGCTCAGGGCCTTGAATGGTTCCACGGATGGAGCATCCATAGCTACTCTAGGCAACCTGTTCCAGTGCCTCACCACCCTCGAAGTCAGGATTTTCTTCCTAATATCCAATCTAAACCTACTCCTTTTTGGTTTAAAGCTGTTTGCAGCTTGGCGAATGACCTAGGTAAGCATCATTGATTGTATTTATCACTTGGATAATACTTGATATGATAAAGGACAATTAGATAAGAAACCATGTCAAATCACTGTCTTATATGTGACTATTATTTCCAAGTTCTCTTTAAACATGGGGATTTGTGGCAATGATTTGATTTTTCTAGTGATCTACTTGTAGTACCAGCTGTGGTTGGAACACTGGCATTCTTGGAACCTTGTTGACATTAATTCTTCAGAAATCAAATATTCATTTATTTTTCTTGAGTATAATATTTTAAACTGCATGTAGTTTAAGCATCCATCACCTTGCACAGTTGTGGCAATATACCATGCTTGTATTCTCAGTTCCTCCAAATGTGAAGGAAACCCCTCATTAATTGAATTTTTTTTTTTTTTAAGCTTAAGCCAATGCATTTGGGGGAAGGGGTTTAGATTATACATCAGCATATAAGTCAGTTTTCAATGACTTAAAAAAATGGTAGCTGTGCCTACTGTATCCAGCCTGCACGTAGCCCTGTGCTCATCACCCCAATTTATACCAGTGCAGCAGTGCACTGACAGTGTCCTAAAGTTTAATCAGCCAATACTTCCTAGGCATTTGCGGTTGTTAGATGAAACAAGGAACATTAATGGACAGAGCTTTTACTACTGCTAAATCAAGTTCGATTTAAAGGTGTTTTAAGAGTGTTATGTATATTTTGGCTTGAGGAGCACTCAGGGCTCAAGCTTCTTTATCATGCTTTTTTTTTTTTTNCCTTTTTTTTTTTTTTTTTTTTTTTTTTTGTGAAAGAGTTTGCAGCCTTTTTGAAAAGGTTTGTTGCTTCTAATTTACTGCAGCATTGTTTGCTCCCATCTGAAACGCTGCTGATTTAAATATTTTAGCCAGGAGATGCAGGTCAAGGTGAACTATTAATTATAAAAATTCAATTGTTTTTTTCCTTTGAAAAAGCTTTGTAACAAAAAAAAAAAAAAAGGGAGAAAAAAAGATGAAAGGCAACACAGCTGGCAGTGAACAAGCATAAAAACACAGCTTTCCTTCTTCAAAGGCCTTGTTTACAAAATGTAAGGTCACTTTGCTTGGAATTGAAAATACAAGCACAATAAAGTAGCTCCAAGGAATCACTCTGAAGGCAAACTAAACTTCAATTAAATGCCTTCTTTTCCTTCTTTTTTCTTTTGCCTGGAATGAGAGCAATTGGAAAACCTAAGAATGAAACTAAATTTCACATCCACTTTCACAGTGTTTTATGTAGATATATACACAATGAATTACAGTTATCGGTTAGAAAAAAAAAGTGACAAGCTTTTTACCATGACTTTCACCTCACATATTTGCTTCAAATCTGATGGCAAGATGATTTGAAAGCTTTCAGAATTGTTTGCTTCTATCGGGTGATCTCTAAAAATATATCAATATTCTCATTATACAAGCAGGTTAAATTACCTGTTCGAGTGACACACTCACCAAATAATCAATCTACTTTTTGTTTTGATTGGCCATACCAGCAGATTAAGCTGCTAATATAGAAAAAGACAGATGTCAATCACTGCAGCATTTTAGCAATCTGCTAATGATTAAGCTTTTGCACTTTAATAATCCTGCTTATTTTAATGGTAAGGGGTAGAAAATCTGAAAGAAAAGCTGATTAAAGCAATGAATTGCTTATTTTAAAAGATGTGATTTTAGCATAAATATATTTTTTAAACTATCTTGTGCTTGATTGCATGTAATTCTTTTTACCAGTGTGGTATTAGTAGGAATTTTACTTGGAAAAAAAAAAAAAAAACAAAACCACAAACACTCATTGAAAATAAAATAAAAACACACAAAAAGCAACTGATAAGGAACCGTTTAAAAATATAGTAAAATTCAGCTGTGTAAGAAAACATAGTTTTGTCTTCTTTACTTGTTAAAGTTTGTTAAGTAAAGAGATGCAGTGGGGTAAAGTCAGGATCCCTAATTTTGATGTTCAGCATAATCGTTTTGGTACCAAAATGTGCCCCTAGCAGAGTGATTACTTTAGGTGCCATTTCTTACACAGGTGATAGGCACATCAAACTGGTAAAGGCAATTTCATGGCATCATGGTTTTTTTCCTCTTAGGGTTTTTGTTTGTTTGTTTGGGTTTGGGGGTGGGGGGGCAGGGTTTGGTTTGGTGTTTTTTTGTGGGTTTGTTTGTTTGTTTGGTTGGTTGGTTGGTTTTTGTTTGTTTGCTTGTTTGTTTATTTGGTTTTGTTTTTTTATTCCAGGTCAAATATAGGAGCCAGGATATTGGAAGCAGTGATGTCATTAACTCCATGCTTCCATAGCAAAGTTGCAGCCAGAGTATACTACTAGTCACCTCCCTCTGTACCTGATTTCATTTTGTCTGTCGTGCTGCTGCACAACTTTCCAACTGATGCAATTTGGCTGAGTCACAATCCCTGGAGGTATTTCAAAGCCCTGTAGATGTGGCTCTGAGGGACATTGTTTAGTGGTGAATGGGCAGTGCTTGGTTGATGGCTGGACTCAATGATCTTAAAGGCCCTTTCCAACATCAATGATTCTGTGATTTTATGGATTTTTTCTGCAGTACCACAGAAGTTCAAGGTGTTTGTTTATATGTGACCACATCACATGTGTGCATTTAGACATACATGTACGGGTGTTAAGCAGGGCTCTGTAGCCAGTTAGCAGGAAGTGTCACCTGACAGAAAGAGGTGTGGACCAGCATGGGCTGTCTCTGCTCTTAGTCCACAGAGCCAAGTCCTCCTGTGAGGGTATGTGCTGAAATAAGCTAGTCTTGTTGGCTAGGCTGGAGATTGTCATCTACTCTGCAAAGCACAGGAAGCCTCTAAAATCTCTGATATAATGATTTGTGCTGTGAAATGACCTCCAAACAAAACCCATAAATTATCCTAAGCAGATGGATCAGAACACTGAGGTCCTACTCACAGCTGAGGGGCTGAATCATTTCAAAATGTGGTCTCCTTCTGCTTGAACAGCTATTCAAAGAAGACTCACTGGCATATTCTTTTGATTAGTAGGTCTGAATTCCACTCCAGCCACCTTTTACATAGCAGATTCACTCTACATAAGTAACCTATATGGAGTATCTCTCTCTCTATAGGTAGTCATAAATATTTAGATAGCTCCAACTGATTGTAAGCAAAAAAAGAAAGGTAATAAACCAAACTAGAATGAATTACTTACATACTTGTACACATGAACTTTTCCAAGCTCAGGGGATCTGAAGTCCTAAAGAAGTGCCTAAAATGTGTCTAAAAATGTGAATCTTATTACTCATCTCCCTGAGGTTATGCAAGAGTACACAACTAAGTAGGGAATTGCGCACAATGGAGCCATGTAACACCCATATGATTGTTCTCAATACTACTTTTCATCTGATCTCCAGACTGTTGCAATGAAGTACAACCACAGATATGTCACTTAGCTTCATTGGAGTGCATTAAAGCCAATATTGAGCCTTTTTTCCTTAGTGAAGCAGACAGTAGCAAACTTGCTGTCTTGGACCTTATGTTAGTTAAAACGAATCTGTTTTTTTTTTAATTCAAGTTTTCCATTCTCTAAGCTCATGACTCCCATCTACTATCTTATTCTGGATTGCACAGTCTCATCATGCAAGGATACGGTAATTTTGGATTTTCACACAGGTTAATAAACAGTCTGAACACCTCACAAATATTAACTCATGAAATAATTTCAAGGCAAAATTTTAGCAAATACACAATTGTGTTTATCCAATTATTTATACCCAGTTTATACAGATACATATATCGATGTATGTACATGAGGGCATACTCTTTCTAAAGAGAAATACAAAGCTTTATTTATTTACAAAAATTACTAAACTCACAAAAAAAAATGTTCTGGAAGGAGGAACAGAGTAAGTGGAGTTTTTCTCTGTCCTGGTTCAATACAGAATTGAAAAATCTGACTTTTTTTTTTTTTTTCTGGGAACAGGAATCTCCACGTTGACTGTATGCTTCACAGAGCTGATTGCCAGTCAGATGATTGTAAATAGCAAATTGTGGAAGAGAATTTAGAATGAAGACGACATGAATTTGTGTAGAAACATCTTTTATGCAGAAAGACAGGGTTGTAGGAAAGTCAAAATAACAACAGTGTTTTATCAGAAGGTGGGAAGAACCACATTTGAACAGAAAGATCTGGCTAACATAAGATTAGACTGACAACACATTTCCCAAGATAACAGAACCATCAGGCCTGGGAAGACGATTTCAAGTCATCAGGGCAGGTTTTTTTATTGTTGTTTTTTTTTCACCTGAGGTAAAGGAGGAGGATGGAAGCAATGATGCCACTAACTCTAAATATCTTTAAGGCAGAAATAGAAACCAATTAGTCCCCTCATTTGGTACAACTTAACCCACAGTACCACAGTTGCTCAGATGTACATATATCACCAAGTTCCTCATGAGTATTTAGACAGATGTTTACTGGTATCGAATCTCTAAGACATTGCCTGCAGCCCCAGTTGCCACCAGGTCACTCCACAACTTGAGACAGCTTGAGTCTGTCTATTTGCTCACTTTCCTCCCAGATTGGTGTCACCTGCAGACTTGCTAGCAATTGAATTGCCATAGGAGGATCATCCCTGACATAGAACAGTATGAAAGAGGTTGTCTTAATGAGCTGAGCTAGTCTAGATGTCATAGAGGACCTCCAGTTTTTCTTTTTTTTTCCTTTCTTTTTTTTTTCCATTTTGAATAGTGATAAACTCAGCATCAGTGACCGCAGCTTAAAACCCTGATGAAAGGGAGCTATCAGTTATTGCCAATTGCACAGCCTGGTTCACACCTGTGTTGTGTTTTTCCCTCTGCATGAGTCAATAATGTTTTCAGCTATAAAAAATGAAGGAAGGTGAGAAACAGAAAGCCCTCTGACTTTTTATATTACATTGTACTGCTCTGTCTCTTAATTACTAGTTAAGTGGAAGCTGATTAATGTTGTGAAATCTGAAGCTTAATAGAGATAAAACAAGTGTTATGCATAAAATGGAAAAATAGCAAAAGCTCAAAAATACATTAAATCTTCTTTGCTACCAATAAGTAACCCCAACCCCTGTGTGATCATTAAGAGTCCCTAAGGATTTCAGGACTAATTTGTTTGACTTTTAGTTAAAATTAGGCAATCAATTCTGTCCCCTAGGTAGTTGCTTAAGGCCACTTTCATTGTACATCAAATTTGCTCAACTTCTCTGAAGAGAACTTCAGCATATTACTATGAGTTAGATGTTAGGCATGTTAGATTTGGAAATTACAGTTCTGGTTTCCTTATTTACTCTGAATTTAACTCTTTCAGGTGGGCATATTTGGGTTTCATGTCTGCATATGTTTACTACTTCTTCATAGAATGAAATATCATTTACTGAACTTAAAGCGAGATTATATTGTAACCTCTGGCTTAGCTATGTAGAAAATCAAACCAGGTGATGGCAAATTTTATCTTTACAAGCAATGAATATTTGGAATAACTTCAATTGATACAGCTCAGAAACTATTACCAAATGACTGCAAACATAATTCCCTCCATTTCAACTATGATGCTTGCAAAACAAATTCAGATTCCTCATGCCTTTTTAAATATTCTTACCTGGAGAGATGGGATTCTTCAGTTAACCCCAAATATTGCTACCTATCTATATGTTCTCTCAAACACAGAACTCAGAAATGAGTAAGCAGTTAGGGTAGATAACCTTCATTCCTTGAATATGCAAGCTCATATTAATTTACAGGAAAGGTTTCACAGAAAACAGCTAAGATATTTGCTGTGCAAAGAATTCAGGGTCAAACTCTAATACTGTTTAACTGACATTAATTTCTCTTATTTCTAAGTTCAAATTAAGTCATTAACTGCTTAAATAATTGCTTGATTTGAATTCTTGCATTTTAATATTAATCAATTCAGTCATTTTTAAGAAATATAGTACTCAAAATGAGATTCAAACATGGCACCAAAGCAATTTATTAAGTAATTAAAATTATTACTAGATGTGACAAATTGCACACTTTAAATAATTCAATTAAAACCTAATTACCTCCTCAGTCTAAAATTTTAAACTACTCTAGACAGTCTGCCATCCAGAAACAAATAAACAAATACACTCCATCCCCAAGATGACCATAAACGTTTGTGTTCTTTCTTCCTTTTGCTATTGCTGTTGAGAGTTTGAGGATTTACTTTACAACCATAGGTTTCCCTTATTTGAGACAGCAAGTTTTTCTGCTGATTAATAATAGGCAAAGCAAGGAGCATTTCAAATGGGAAATAGTGAGATGCTTCAATGGCTTCCTTGCTCCAGCCTGTTGCTTCCTTAATGGGATCTGTTGTGTTATGGATTACAAAATGGACTGGTACCCAAAAGGCTGATTCTATGGGTCAGAGACTCCAAAAAATGAGGAAAACTTGATGATCACAGGGAATAAGAATAAAATTTCATATATCTTTATTTATCACCATTGAAATGAGCCGTACTTTGTTTGAGTTAGAGATGAGTAGTGGTGAGGCTACTTGCAGCAGAAAGGTAAACTTCGCAGTAAGCACTTTCTTCAGCATCTCCACTCCTAGATGTACTGCTGGGAGGTTAATGAGCTGGAGTCTGAACTTCTTCCTCAGCTGCTAGCTGAACTGATTACAGCTGAGCTGCACAAACAGGTAGATTTGATGGGAGAGAAGTTTTCATAACAGCTGCTATGCGTGTGAGTACACCAGGTGGGATTCGGCTCACTGAACTTTAGCCATTGCAAATAGACTCTCCTTAAAACTACTGTATGACTTTTCTCTATGTTCAAAAGAGCTGGACAAGGGCACCCACGGCATGATTTGTCCCCTTTTGCAATAGCATACAGCTACAGGTACAGACATGATGGTAAACAAAGCAGATCCCTAGTTTGCTCCCTGATTGTACTGTTTTATACTCTATTGTCACAATCACTTTTTTTTTTTTCAACAGTAAAGCAACTAATTCTACCTAAGAAGAAGCCTGGATATGGTTCTAAACTGAGTTTGCCATAAGTCTTCTACCCTAGCAGTAGTTAAGCCAGACTTGCCTTGTGCACTCAACTGGTTCCTCAACACTAGTCCATTAGCCCACGCACATCCGTGCCAGTTCAGGGCAGTTCCAAGGCATACAACCCAAACCTGAGTATGAGACTGTAAAAAACCATAAATCTGGCAAGCTAAAAAATATATCTCCTTATCTTTCAGGCACATGCATGTTTGGGGGAAAGGGTTTTGATCTGCAGCGGAGACCCAGGTCATAGGGAATTTGCCAGTCTGTTAGTTAGCCCTACAGAGTGTAAACACCAGGTTTGGAAACTCTTGGCCTTGAAATAAGGAGTTGTCCCCTCTGGGTAAGGGCATAGATTCAGAGAGAATAGAGGTTTTTGAAAAGTGTTTAGAAAGCTAAGTTAGGTTTGATGCTCAGCCCCTAAATAGCCCAGTAAAAAGCAGTGTTTCTCACCTTAGCATCCAGAAAAAACTTAATAATAAACCTCAGAATTTTTTGCTCCTTCTAAACTAGCTCACAAAGGACAAGAAAAAACCTCTCCACGAATGTTGTTATCTGGGTCACACATTTAGCATTAGCACTAAAGTGGCCAACAATGTTCTGCTGTATTTGTTGGACGACCAGTAACTGCTTAGAACTGCATGAAATGAAGCAGTACAAAAAGTTAAGTGCAGCTAAATTTGCATTTTAATCTGCAGTTCTAAAAGCAAACCAGTTCTTTAGATTTTTGAAATGGACAATATAAACTTTGTGCTTGTATATCAATGTATATATGAACATGTATTTAGTGTAAATTCTACATACATATTTACCTGTATGTATCTGAATTCATATATATGCATATATAAATGATTAAATATAATTTTAAATACATATATTTGATTTCTGGTTTTGGTTCCTTTGGAGGAGGTTGTTTTTTGTTTTTTTTCCAGAGGAATTCTGCAAACCACCAATTCTTGGATTACCCTATGGTCAGTCTACTTTCCCTCTGTCTTGAATAAGAGTGAAGAAACAGAAGTTCCTCTTCTTTTACACAAAATTCTATGGTAAAATAAAAGATATTACAGGAAATTACCAAATTCATTGAAATATATGGATTTCAGCTGAATTTCCTAGGTTGACTGATTTTACCTCAAGTACCACCTTTAGTTGGGATTTCACCATTGCAGATGATCTCAGGACTGGATGCATTGTCTTCCATCTACCTCCATTTTCAAATACTTTTAATGATGTGTAGGTAAATGAAGGAGTATCACAGTGGGAAAAAAAAAATTATGAAAAAGGCAGAAAGTTGCTACTTTTCCAAAATCCTGTATTCAAGTAATTGATGTTTATATAGAGACCAAGCTTGTGGCTGTTCTTTTGCTTGATGTGCATTTGAACGCATGACATGCATGATGTCAACACCTTTAGGAAATTCTAAATAGCTATTATTTCCACTAATAAAAATAGTAATTTCTTTCTCTTGGGCTCTGCTTCTCTTCTCATGTGTTTCAGCTTTCCTCCATTAAGTTGTTGAGGTTAGTCCCATGTTGAATGATGTGAGTAAAGGTGAAATTGCCATTAATTTCCTGATTTCAATACAACTAAAGAAACGGCTCTATTGAAATTCCTTCCTACTGCAGCATCAGTGATAGCAGAGTGAGTCCGCCATACTGATCATAATACACTTTGTTGTTGTCAGATATACATGCATAGGGAGCAGATCACTTTGTTAAAGGCCTCTGAGGTACTCTGGTCGTGATGAAATATTTTTATGAGTCTCTAGTTTTAGCTCTGACCTCAAAAACAAAACACCGAGACAGTGTGGCGCAGAACTAACTGATGGAATAATCTCTACCTTTCAGCAGAGATAATGCATCAACACGACCACAAATGCTTTAAGATCAGCTCTAAAAGTATTCCAAGCCTAGATCTCCTTAAGGTAAATGCCATGTATGACAGAGATCCCTTGGCAATCTCAAGGTGGTGTTGTAGTTAATTTATGTTGAATCTGCAATAATAAATAGAATCAAACTCAAAGCATTTGTATTATTCAAAGGAGATTATTCGCACTAAATTTCCTTCTCTACTTACTATTTTTAGATTGGAGATCCTATTGGAACCATGCTAAAACTTTTGTTTGAATTGGAGTAACCTGAGTTTCACCTGGAGATTTGATATTTTCTGTATTTTCTCCCAACACTTTTGTTAAGTTTGAAAATGTACTCGTAAATAAACATTTCTAGAGTACATATTAAGAACACCATTCTAGTAAAAAAATTATGCAAAGTAATAATTTTGAATTCAGCCCAACCTTAGATTCAACTTATTTCTAAAAGAATGATTTGGTAGCCAAGCTGTGATGCTGGAATAGTTACAACAGCATAATTGTAGCATTAGTGAGGCATGAATGCTTTCTAATTACCATAACTCTTGCAATTGTTCTGTCATTTCATTTATATTTACAACTTTGATCAAGGTATCCAGTTTCTAGAGGTTAAATCAAGATTTACTTTTCTGCATCCAGTTTGATAAACCATGCCTGAGACTGAATTGTGATTAGTGAGTATCTTGCACTGGCAGGAGGCATCCTGCAGGAATGGTGACAACAGCATTTTGAAATTCAACTGGATCCTCATTCTCTGAGATATAACAATAATTATGGAATATGCTTCCCCGACCTTTGGTTTATTTGAATTATAAGTCCTTTTGCCTACACACCGTAGAAATGCAAAAATATATAAAGCTTGTTTATACCAGTAGAAACTAAAAGGTGTTATCTCAGTGCTGTTTGCTATGGAATGAGTGTGTTATTGACAATTCTAGCTGAATGCTGTCCCACAAAGTAACACCACCACAGAAATTATTAACTTGGTATGCATTTGATCACTTGTAAACAGATGGTTTTGCTTTTAATATGGTAACAGTAAGTATTGTGCTCAGGTCAAAAATTGAAACTAAAAAGCTAATTTTTAGATTATGTTTCTAGGTTTTATAGTGAGCTATTGGAACTGTGACCTTTCCTAGGATGACTATAGAAGGAAGGTATGCTAATGGGTATTGTCTCACTGATTTCTTGTTCTCTAGTCATCCTTTTTCTCTCTGTCTTTTTGGCTTCTAGTTGCCTTTTTCTGTTGGCTCTGAAATGGGTAATAGCTCTTCATTAGAGGTTTTATTCAAAGCTGAGTACATAAGGTATCTGATCTCTGACTGTAGCTCCTAGGTAGTATCACACAAAACACTTCTGCAGATGAAAGCATTCATATTTTCAATATACCCTGTTTCATCTTCAAAATAACCCTGTGCACCTTTGGAAAGTTGCTCTTAATAGGGTCACAGTGCTTTTGCTCACCACAGCTACCTGAGTCAAAGTGCTATTCAGTCCATATGCATTACTGGGGATCAAGAGGTGCCTACTAATTGGATTAACAGTGGTAAAGTGACTGTATTTTTGAGCTCTAACTTCAGGCAAGCTGAGATTGTCTTTATTGTTATACCATTTTTCAGGGTGGTGAAATTTATTTTCTGATGTTGTAAAAGCTATAAATTATTGCTGAAAATACAGAGCAAGAGTTTTTGTTGCGGCATCAGGGAGAGAGCAAGACAAGGCCAGAAAATAAGTTTCTTGCAAGTAAAGGCATCTCAGTGTCATTTATGTTGGAAAAGACCTCTAAGATAACTGATTCCAAAGATGTTCTCTTATTATATAAAAGCTAATTTCTGCTCAGGTATTAAATATAAACTGGCTGGATTAGTACCTAGACAAAAACCTGAACTTTAAGAAGGAAAAATAATCAGAAGTGCCAGGGACTTTAGTTTTAAGTGAGGTCTCTGTGAAAGAGGAAGGAAGCATGTACGTATAAGGGACGAAAAGAAGAAACAAAAACATCCAAGGTGAAATGACTTGACTTAGGCAAACAGTGTTTTAATGCAGAAGAGTGTAAATTACTGTCCCTTGTGCCAAATGGCAGAAAGCAAAGGAATTTTAAATCTTATGTGAGGAAATAAAAGTGTACTGGTTAAACTGGGATATTCCTCCGACAAAAGCAAGAGAAGATGCAGGAACTCGCTGTTTCTAAAAAGCACTAATATCTATAAATTCAGTGATGGCTAAAGGCTTAGAAATAGGCACATTTTTCATTTCTATGGTTTGCAAGTGTGTTTTGGGTCTGGCTGAGATGGGGTTTGTTTTGCCATAGCAGGCCTCATGGTGCTGTGCATTGGTAGCTAGAAGGGTGTTGAGAACACACCAGTGTTTTGGCCACTGCTGAGCACAGCATCAGCACTGTCACATTCCATCCCCAGTCGAGGGCAAGATTCTGGGAGGGAACACAAGCAGCCCAGCTGACCCAAACTAACCAAAGGGATATTTCATACCATATGATGTAGGCTCAGATATAAAAGCTAAGGAAAGGAGCATGAAGGGTGGGGGGGGG
>VWZG01007266.1:1328121-1340487 GCA_013396735.1 Grallaria varia
GGTGGGGGGGCGGGACACTAGTTTTTTTCCACTGTTGGCCTACTAAGAAACCATTATGTTTGCTGAAGCCCTGCCTCCCAGCACAGCCAGATATTGCTGCTCACGGGAAGTAGAGAATAAACCTTGTTATTTATCACTTCGCTTTTGCACGCACAAGCTTTTGCTTTACTTTGCCTTTATAAACTGCCTTATCCCAACCCACAAGCCATTTTCCTTATTGTTCTCTCTCCCCTTTATGGCTGGGAAGGGGAGTGATAGAGAGGCTGGATGTGCATCTTGTGTCCAGCCAAGGTCAGTCCACCACAAAGAGTTAAAAAAAACCCCTGGGTCCATGAGTAGTACCAGTCAGAACAAGATTCATGTATTAGCCCTCATCACAGACTGTAAGTTATTCTGCTGTTTTCTTTCTTTTTTTGGGTAGGGGAGCAGCAGGATATTTTCAAGTTTCTTCTCCAGTTGTGTTTTTAGGGATGTCTTAGCTGTTGAATTTGTTATGTCTAATGATTACAAGGACTTAATCCTAAACTTGAATATGCCTGAAAAGTAAATTATGACATTTCTAAGTAAAGACACTTCAGATTTCAATGCATGAATATGACATTCAAAAATGAATAGAAGTTTGTAAGTCCAACAAGGGAGTAAAACTCACATCTAATATCTGACTTGAGGAAAGCAGAGCAGTTATTTTAAACTGGAAATGTTTTCAGTGCCATTTGTGCAAATAGTGACCTACCAAAAGCTGTATTTTCCCGAAAACTGCAAGCAAGCTTTACAAAAAGGACATGTGAAGGTTTGAAACAAATATTCTTGAAGAAATTTAGGAACAAAATAATGAGATACTGTAAACTATGAAGCTTATTGACAACTGTAATACCACTAAGCATTTTTTGTTGTTGGCAAAAGAGCTGTTTGGTTTTTTTCCTTAATGAAAATGCTGACATGTTCCCATACAAACCACCCCCACCAAAGCCCAACCCCGNAATCTGAATCTCTTATGTTCTTTGTAAACCTCTAGCCAGGCCTGTATGATCCAGAGTCCAGGAGTTATATATTCCCCACAAAACACTGGCAAGTGGCTAAAATGCAGCGCAGGATTTTTGGCTCATAGGTATGTCAATAATGTGAGTTAGTCAAAGCTGCTTGTGATTCTTGTTGATTTATCTGCTTGCTGTGAACATGTGTAACTCCTGACTTGCTCAGTTAGTTGTTACTGCAGCAGGATGAGCTACCAAAGTAGTAACCAACAAGTGTATTTCAGGACTATACGTAGCATACATTGTGCAGGAACACTGCAGTGGAGGGGCAAAGGGGGGAAGTGAGGACAGGCACTCCGTAGTAGCAGTGTGGCAGAAGTGGAGATGGAGCTTGGGATATTGCCCAGCCTGTGACAGAGCTGGAATTAACTTTGTGGGTGTGTGGGAGGAAGTTGAGATGCTGACAAGAAAAGGTAGGCAGCATTAAATGGTTTGGGTTTATTGTCCATGAGGAGGATGTTGAACACAAATCATGTAGGAGAAAAGGAAGAACTAGGGATGTAAAAGACACAGAAAGGAGAGGGGGGCAGGAAGAAAGGGAAAGAAGGTTGGAGAGAATGTGTCTATTCTACCACTTACTTCTTTGATTTGAAAGCCACTGCTGTACACAGAAGGTGTCTGAAATCCTCCTGATGCTGGTCCAATGGACACAGTTGCTCAGACAATCCTCAGACATGAATGAAGGATGTAATACTAAAGCCTTCCCCCTTAATATTTAGTCTCCATTCTATGGGATTCTTTTGTGTCTATATAACCATAGAATCACAGAATGGTTTGGGTTAGAAGGGACCTTCAAATAATATCTAATCCAAGCCCCTGCAATGAGCAGTACATCTTCAACTGGATCATTTTGCTGAAAGCCCTGTCCAAACTGGCCTTCAATGTTTCCAAGGATGGAGGATCTACCACCTCTCTGTGCAACCTGTGCCGGTGTTTCACCACCCTCAGTGTAAAAAATTTACTCCCTATCTCTAGTCTGAGTCTACTCTCTTTTAGTTAAAATCCATTCCCCTTGTCTTATCACAACAGGACCTGAAAAAGAGTCTGTCCCTAGAACTGACATAGGCTGACTTAAGGACAAATATCCTGTGCCATAGAATTTGAGCATATCACATCTTTCAAAGAGAAGTTTTGATTTCTTAAAAGTCAGGATGGAAGATCACTTGTCCCTCAGTATACCCTGGTCTTGCTATATCCCCATCTTACTGTGTACCACAATTATCTGACTGACGTGACTACTAAAATTTCTTTAATTATTTTGCATTAGTCTCTTTGACATGTTTGTGATAAATTCAATAGACCAGTATATACTTGTAAGAAAGTGTAGCTTTTTTTTTTTTTAATAAGCACAAAATTCACATAGTAAAGTTTATCTCAAATCTGAAAGCCCACTGAAGTTTTTCGTGTGCAGTGTCCACTTTGTTTCAGTCAAGTTCAATGGCAGATTTAAAGTGTTCTTTTTCCCCCTTTTTTTTCTGTATCTTTTTGCTTTTTTTCTAATGCTGGTCTAGCAACTGTTTTGGTGGAAAAATCCCTGTATTTTTAGAAACAAATGTCCTGATTAAATATTGAGTTTAGGAAGACACAAACGAGGAAAAAACATCCAGTGGAAACATTAGGGAGAAAGGGGGTACCTGTGCCTTGTGTAGCTCTAGCTTGAGACTAGATTTGATTCAATGGTCAAAGGCAAAATCTTGACTAAAGGCCAGGTTGTTATACTCGCATGAAAGTTGTGATTGTATTTTATCTGGATGAATTGCAGACAATCTCTTGGAAAGTTCAAATTTTTGTAGGTGTAGTTTTCTCTTTATACACCTGTCTCTAAGAACAGTAATTGTTTTATAAAATCTTGTACTGCTATTGTTCTACTTTTGCTTCAGGCTTGTCCAGTTTTTGAGAGATTTTTGGATGCTACCAAGGCACCATTTCATTTGTGAAGCTGGGTATTCATTTGAAAAAAAAGCACTGGTATAGTTCTGGAGTTCACAATATCCCATACCAATTTGGGGAAACCCAGGAGTAGTCAGAAGGCTTTACCACCAAGCTATATGAGCTGCTGATAGCAGAATCAAAAATAATACTATGTAATGGACAGCCTTAATTTTCACTTTATGGAAAAATGGGCCAAATCTTTTCCTCATACCGATAGAATGATATAGACATACTTGTGTTACTGTTCATTTGAGGATATACCTGAAACTGCTTTATGTTTATGATGTTTTTAACTGTCTTAAGTAGAAGTTGGTCTTTCATGAACCATTGTCACCTAGCAACGATATTTCCTCTGTATTTTAGAATAGGCAGGTTCTTTCTTAATTATGCACAAATTATTTTTGAATTCTGATGGTTTTTTTTCTTTGTATCTTCATTAGTAACTGGCCTAAATTGAGATTCAAGGCAAATTTCCATCTTCCTTTTCAATGTACGAGTAAGTAGAATTAGAACACAGATATCTGCCACAAGAACATAGCTAGTTTGGTAAAATTCCACTTGATCTTTATCCATCAGAATGCACCACAGGGTCATAAAGGTTTTTTCTCTCTTCCCAGAGACTGTGACATGGTGCTTGCTGGACCTGTGGTGTCTTAGTTTTTCCACTCTTTGAAAAAAAGTTTGTCTTCTGTCACTGAAGGGTCAATATATCAGGTAAATAATATCTAGAACTCAAGGTATGAAGGTATAGAAAGAAGAGAAAACCATATTTATCTTGCTTCTCTTGGAACATGAAGAATCATTATCTTAAGGGATAGTCACAGTATGTGTTGTGCGTGCGCAAGTACATTACAACCGGCTTTAAGTGTCCAAAGACACTTGAGCAGCCTGTCATCCACAGCAACAAGGTATGAACTGTCCTGAAAACTGCATTTTCTCGACTGGCTATAAAAGGGGATAAGACACAGTAACATCCTTGAATATTCAGATCTGTTCTAATTTATGGAGCTCACCAATCCACAGATCTGCATAAGATAAGAGAACTTAATGTAAGCTCTATCCTGACATGCATCAGATGTACTGTGCCCATCTTGGTTTAAGCTCACTTGCTCCCTTGTGGGATGAGGGAGAGAATCATAAGGGTAAGAGAGAGAAAACTCATGGGTTGAGATAAAGGCAGCTTCATAGATAAAGCTAAAGCCGTGTACATAAGCAAAGCAAAACGCAGAATTCATTCACCACTTCCCATGCACAGGCAGGTGTTCAGCCACCTTCAGGACAACAGGACTCTATCACATGTAGTGGTAACTTGGGAGGCAAATGCCATCTCTGCAAATGTCCCCCTTCCACTTCTTTCACCAACTTTTATTGCTGAACAAAATGTCATAGGGTTTGGGATATGTGTGTGTGTGTGTATATATATATATATATGTATGGTCTGGCCCATTTGACAAGTTGAGGTCAGCTGTCCCCGCTGTGTCCCCTCCAAACTTCCTGTGCCACCACCATCCTGTTCACTGGTGGGGTGGGGTTAGGAGCACAAAGGGGTTTAATGATGTGTGAGCACTGTTCTGCAATAAAGAAAATATACCTGTGTTCTCAACACTGTTTTTAGCATGAGTCTAAAACATAGCACCATAGAAGCTAAGGAGAAAAAAACAGAAGAAAATTAAAAGAAAAAAATAAAAGGTAACCCTTAGCCTTTCAATTGTGCTCCTCTGAAAGCTTAACAGGATAATAATCATCCCCTGAATATATTGAACTGTTCAGAATTCTGCAATAAGTGTATGCAGTGAGTCCAGAAGTGTCTCAAATTCATAAACCATTATATAAATTGATGGCATGTCCTCTCTCGAATCTTGTGCTCCATTCTGGTCATACCATCTCAAAGAGAGAGATAACAGAAATAGAAAGTCTGTAGTAGGGCAATGAAAATTACTAAAGGCATGAAAAGACTACCATGGGAGGAGAGATGAAACAAATCAGGGCTGTTTAATTTCAGAGTTAAGTAAGAGTTGGTGTCACAGGGGATTATTAAATCAGAGATGTTATGCAAGTCGACTGAGTGTTTCTATTTACTCCTTCATGTAATACCAAAGGAAAATACAAAGGAAAAATAATCTATCATCTGAAAGAAAATATAATTTCAACACAACACATTTCAGAAATAAACCAAGGACTTACTGTAACATGCTGCCAAATGACTCAGAAACAGCCTCCAGCATTCTGAAAAATTACTATAAAATCTTTAGGTACATTAGACTGAATAAAAAACTGGAAAGAATAAGAAAGGAGAAAATACAGGACCGAGTGAATTGTGGCCCTTCTTGAGGTTCACCCATCATGCTTCAGGAGCTGTACTGCACCTGCTCTCACCCACACAGACGGTCTGTGGGAGTTGTTTCTTGTTGTTTATATTTTTCAGATATTTACACACAATTAGAGGGTGCATCTGGTGTAGGTAAACCACAGATGTTTAGTTCTATTACTTTTGCCTCTTAAGTCATTGCCATCATACTAATAAGCCTGTTACAGCTCTTTACATACTCTCTAACCAGTGTGGTTTAGGAAGGGATTATCACCTCTGTATCATTTTCTCTGTTATATTGACAGGCTCAGGCATTTGAGGCTGTTCAGCCAGGAGAAGAGAAGGCTTCAGGCAGACCATGAAGCAGCCTTTCTGTACTTACAGGTGTCTAACAAGAAGGCTGCAGAGGGACTTTTTACAAGGACATGTAGAAAGGACAAGGTGGAATGTCCTTAAGCTGAAGGAGGGCAAGTTTAGATTAGTTATTATTAGATTTTTTAGATTAGATAATATTAGATTTTATTAGATAAAGTTATTGTGCCTTAATTGCCTTCATACCATTCTCTTAGAATAAAGTCAGAACTCCCTTTATGAAAAGAGATCTGCAACTGATTAACCCAATATATTACTTCAACTGAGCAAAGTAAAATGATTGAGAGAAAAGAGAATGGTGGTTTGAATATTTACAGGTCGCCTATAACTACATTGAGGAGATGAATGTCAGGTATGCATCTTCCCACTATTTACCCATATCCTACAAATGAACTCAAGTATAGTCTTTCATAATTGTTGTAACTCTTTTCATTTCCAAAACCATGAGAAATCACACCGCTGGGTTTTATAAAGAGAGAGACAAATAGGGTAAGTCCTAACAGGAACAACTCCAGAAATACTGTTATTATTGCCAGATGTGATAGCATATTTTAACTTTCAGCTTGTTCTTTTGTCATATTTCACTTATCTTAATTTTTGTACATGTGGAAATATGTTATATAAGCATTAGCTGTTGCATTTCATATAAACTATACAATGGAACATTTTTATTGCCAGTTGAGAGCAGGCCCAAATGGCAAGTTATAAAGCACGAGGCTAGATTAGTCAGAAGTCATCTGCATGTACCTACTAAAGAAAAAGGTACATCTTTAGTGTGGAGTAGTAATTAGAATATCTTAGAACAGAAAGAAAGAATGTTTTTCTTTTCTGTGCTAGAAAAACACTAAGGGCAAGGCTTTAAATTGCATACCATGAAGGGAACGCTGACTACAAACCAGTCCTGGTACTGAGTGTGACTTGATGATCTCAGAGGTCTCTTCCAACCCAGTTGATTCCATGATTCTCTGATAAGCACAGGTGCAACACAGCATATATGGGGAATCCTACTCCGAGACATGGACATTACTCTGTGACACAGTCAGTGTCTAGCAGGTTATTAGGAGCTAGACTAAGGATTCCATGTTGCAAGAAGGAAAGCATGAGAAAACAGCCTTCCAGTAAACGAAGAAAACCTCTAAAACACCACTTGGATGCGAGGGAGAAAATTCCATGAATGCAACCAATTAATTAAATTTACTTTTTTTTTTTTTTTAAATTGGAATAATGAATGACATATTTTTCAATAGCAGTAACTTTTGTATATGAAAGTTAAAATGACTAGAAAAGTTATCACCAATACATCTTTTTTCTCACTAAGTAGAATGTTCCTATATTCTTAACAGTAAATAGGGTACAGGCTTAGCGTTAATAAGATTTGAAATTGTTTGCTAGTGTCCATATATAAACTATTAATGTTTTTAATAACCCTAGGCCAAAAATATTTCACATGGCCATTGAGCTATTTGTGGAATATTGAAGTAAGAGCCCCAGATAATTTTAGGAATAAATTACTAAGATTTAGGATTTACAACCACCCTCAGAGGTGCAATTTCTCTTAATAGCTTTCTACAAAAAAAAGCATATAAAAGCAATTGCAGCTGATGTAACCATTTGTAGCCAAGCTTCCTATAGAAGAAGGGTTCCTAAAAACAGGGATTCCATCTATTCAGAAGTTCATTTAGTTTTGATACATTCAAAGCCTGCCTACCATTTTCAGACAAAGCTGAGTGAATGGATGAGAAGTTAAAGACAAGCAGGAGCCAGGGGAGATAAAAGAGTCCTGAAAACAGCCAAGCTGAGGCTAAAGCAGCATCCTGAGGTTATTAGGCTCCAAAGCACCCATAACAACACAAACTCTTACAAATACGACAGCTTCAGATGCTTTGGACTTCACTACTTACTGTGGAAAAAAAAAAAAAAGAAAAAGAAAGAAAGAATCATCAAGCTCCCTTCTCTCTCATCAGGCTTCCTTCACGAATTTCAGTAACCATTCTACTACCTGCTCTTTTACTATTTTTTTCTGTTTTGCTGCATTTCATTCTTTTTTTCTCTTTATTCCCAATATCAGCTATTAGACAATTTACCTCCACCATTTCGTTGTATTTATGTACCATGAAATCCTGCATACAAATATCCACTAATGAAATATTAATAGTGAGACATTTATGGTGTTTCTTGGATCGCAGCTGAAACATTTCTATATCAAGAGAGTTAATAGGAAGGAAAAAATCAAAGATCAAATATGACAAAAGATTTGCTGAAGGAGGTCCTTCAGGAGGCAAAATGGATCATACACGTAAGGCACATTATGAACTTCTAAGTTGCCTTATTAAAGAAAGAATAAAGAAGCGGCTGCTGTAACATAGCACAAATCACACCATCCGGGCTGATTGAGTGCACTATAGAATTTCTGAGATTTAATAAATTAGAGGGGTTTAGGTATGTGTTTCTCTTCACTAATTTTACAAGGAATGTGTAATAAATAATCCCCAGATTTGACTTTTAAAATAGCATGTTAGCTCAGGGAAATGCTATTTTGAGAAACTGGAAGAAGCAGAGTTACAAATGACATTGCCTCCTCTCTTGAATCTTTTCTGTGTTTGTATTAAAGATATAGAAATCTAGTAGCTGCAAAGAAGACTTTGCTTTGGTTTTTTTGGTTTTGTTTAGGGTATTTTTGTTGGGTTTTTCCATCTTTGTTTTTTGTGGGTTTTTTTTTTGAGGTATTTTGTGGTTTTGGGCCTTTTAGTTTTTTGGGGGGCTTTTTTGTTTGGTTTTTTGGTTTTTTTTCGGTTTTGGTTTTGTTTGTTTGTTTTGTGGTTTAGAATCCTCCCCCTCCAATGTTACACAAAGTTTCTCCAATGGATCGAATGTGTTACAAGATTTTCCGTTGTATGCATCACCTTACATTTTTACACTCTTTATGTTCCCTAAAGTGAGAACCTACAGCTGTTCTACAATGTGGAAAAAAGACACTTATATGACAGTCAGTGTACAGCTGTTTGCAGGATGGATTGGCATCTCCTTTTATGCTGATAGATGATTTTGTGAGGGTATTCTGTACAGGCTAGTAATGGGGGACTTGGAGGATCAATAGAAGATAGAGTTTAGAAGGCCACTTGAGGATGGTTATAAAGGGTTTTTTTTACACACATGACCATTATTTCGGTAGGAAAAAAAAAGGTAAAAAAGTCATTCATCAAGTTTTCATTCTGTGGTAAAAAAACTTAATGGCCCAACATCTTAGCTTATAGTCTTGGCTTTCTCTGACAGAATTGCCTCTGGCTGCAAGCTTTATTAAGGGGATGATGAGGCCCTGGAACAGGTTGTTCAGAGAACTTGTGGCTACTCCACCCATGGAAGTGTTCAAGGTAAGGCTGGATCGAGCTTGGAACAACGTGGTCTAGTGGAAGATGTCCCTGCCCATGGCAGGGTGGTTGGAACTAGAAGGTCTTGAAGGTCCCTTCCAACACAAATCACTCTATGGTTCTATGTTTCTATGATAAACATTTGGCCTTACCTGACTGTATCACGTCAAACACTGCAATTTGTGCGAGTGGGTGTGTGGACTTAGGAGTCACTGTGCATGTGGACTGCCACATAGTATATTTGTCCTCAAGACAAAGATAAGTACTGAAGCAGAAGTTACGTAGTGAGAAAAATCTATTGAAGAAGTGACATGCTAGACTGAAAGCATTAGCAATTTACTACTGTTGTAGCTGTAATTACTATCAGTTTCTTCAAGATCTGTATTCTAATTTCTTTTTCTGAAAAAAGTCCAAGTAATATATAATTAGTTAAAAACCCTTGAAGGAAACTAGGGCCGTGATGAGCTCAATGAATCTTCATGTTCTTGCATTCTTGGGAAGTTTCAGTTTTCTACTAAAAGTCCTACAGATCAAATTCCTGTAGTTTCTAATTCATTATTTATTTTATTTGCACAGGATTTCAACCTCTTACAAAAACCCATTTAACCCCAGCATTGTAAATCTGACACTTAAGACATGAGATGTAAGTAAAACTATATTTTTCTTATCCAGATTTCATTTAGATTCATGGGAGTTATAGTACTAGGCTCTGTCTAAACAGCTAAACAGTCCAGGAAATTCCATAAAAGACATACTTTTCATCAATTTTAAGTTTTCACACCATCTGTCTCTGGTTTTAATGTAGAAGGCTCAAAGTTAGGTGATTTTCAGCATGGCCAGGAGAAAAACAGGCTTCCCTTGGCCCTGGTTTAGGACATTTGTTTGAGGCTCCAAGTGTTAAGAAATGTCGAGCATCACAAGCCGAAGGGAAAGCGCCGTTTAGTGCAGTATGGAAGCCTTAGGTACCCACACGTATGTGCTGATCTGTTCTCGTCATCTCAAGAGAGATATTGTGGAGTTAAAAAAAGTGTTCAGAGTAGGTTAATCACAATCTTAATCACAATGATCAAGTGAATGGAGCAGCTGCCCTGGGAGAGGAAGGTGCCCTAAACAGAAGTCTGGAGAGAAATATGATCATGATTAACAAAGTCAAAAGGGAGAAGATAAGGGGAATGCAGAACTGTTTGGTTTTTCCTTTGTTTTTTGTTTTTTCATCCAAAACTCACACCACAAGGAAGACAGGACACTGTCTTAAGCTTGCAGGAGAAGTTTAAAACAAATATCTGAATCCCCTCTTTATATAATGAAAAGTAAACCTCCAAAAGCTGATGTCAAGAGAAACCGATATGAAAAGAGTCAAAACAACTCATAGACCCTTGTTAAAAGAAACTTGAAAAGGCAGGGATGTAACCTCTAATATCTCAAAAAATACCCCCCAGTTTTGGATGCTGAAGGAAATGCAAGAGAAATGGACTGCAGACTAGTGCAGTGTCAGAATTTGATGCTTTCTGTAGGCAGTTTTCCTTATTGTTCCTCCTAGAGACCAATCAGAGGGCTAGGTGGCCCCTTCCAGGAGGGCACTTCTTATGTTCCTTTAATACTGAAGTTGAAATTATTTCAGAAATAAAAGTAAAGCAGGCTTATTAATGACCTGGCAGCTGAGTAAAATAAGGTTCCTTGACAGCAGTTTTGCCTCTTACTTTTCCTTTAAAGAGTTCTGAAGGAATGTGTGAGAGAAATTAATTATTAGATTTAAATTTCTGATTGGATCCCAGTGATTTCACATCAGGGGTCAAAAGGCCATGTGAAAACAGTAAATACCCTGTTAAGACACTGCTATGGATTTATTTCAAGTGTCGGCAGTTAATGCTCTTTTATGACATAATGTATTTTAGATATCTACCTTAATATAGCTGAATCACAGCCTGAAAGTGCCTACTTGTCCCACTGAGAATAAGATGTGGATTACTAGCTCTGATATAGGCATTGACTTTGGAGTTTCCTGCATGAAATGAGATGAATCATGACAATTCAGTTTAAGCAGATGCTGATTTAGCTGGATAGACTGTCATTCCTATGTGTTTAGTTAGTTAAATAAGTTTATTTTTTAAAAAGAAAATACACACTCACAGGGAAACAATATCCTATTGTTTCAAGCCAAATCCCATCAAGCCCAGAATTCATCTCCCAAAAAAATCCCAGTAGTGGAAGATGAGTGCAACAACCTCCATTTCCGTATGTCTTGATTGCCTTGAGAACCTCATGAATCAGAGGTGATAATCTTGCGCCCTTAGCTTATGCCTATGCTATTAAGCCTGCACAGTTTTCATTTGTGCATCAGACCTCAGAAACATCCGGCCTTTGCCGTTTTTGTACAGTTAATGTGACACATGTAATATAAGAAAGCAGTCCGTACTGTATCCTGGTGCTTGGTACTGCTACAGCTTTCTGGGTCACCTTGAAATGTCTGCCCTGGTCAAAACGCAAGTTATCACCTTTAAAGCAAAGAAAACATTTAGCAGGCTTTAGTATAACGTCATTGATGGATTCTATTTATATTTTTTTCTGTCCTAAGAGGCTTAGTGAAGAAGTAGATAGCATAAAAAAAATCCAACCTGCTCCCTTTCTTCATGTCATGGTTTAAACCCAGCTGACAACTAACCCAGCTGCTCGCTCACTTCCCTGGTGGGATGGGGAAGAGAATCAAGAGGATAAAAGTGATAAAATTCATAGGCTGAGATAACGACGACTTATTAGGTAAAGCTATTCTTCTTCTTCTAATGGCCAGGCAGGTGTTCAGATATCCCCAAGTCAGCAGGGTTCCGTCGTGTGTAACCGTGGCTGGGGAAGACAAACACCATCACTTAACGTTAACGTCCCCCCTCACTTCTGCTCCCCCAACTCTACATGCTGAGCATGATATCGTATGGTCTGGGATATCCTTTTAGTCAGCTGGGGTCAGCTGTCCCATCTGTGCCCCTCCAGTTCCTTCTGCACTCCCAGCCCCCTCACTGGTGGGGTTGGGTGAGGAGCAGAAAAGGCCTTGACTCTGTGTGAGCACTGCTCAGCAATAGTGAAAACATCCCCGTGCTATCAACACTGTTTTTGACAAGAATCCGAAACACAGCCCCATACCCAGTACTCTGAAGAGCATTTTCCCAGCCAAAATCAGCAATCAAACTTGTTTATTTTTTGTAGTCAGAGCTGATAACTGAAGCAAAATTTGAGCATTGAAAAACCTGTGAGCACGTTACAAGTTTACAGATTGTAGTTGTCTACACTTGAACTTTTTCTTGGCAAGGAGGTAAGTATCAGTCTAATTTATAAAATTATTGTGAACTTGGTTTTTTTT
>VWZG01007266.1:1340494-1375843 GCA_013396735.1 Grallaria varia
TTGTGAACTTGTTTTTTTTTTTTTTTTTTTAGTTCTATATGCATGTTCTCATGTTAAAAGTAGGCAATATTTATCTAACAATTGCCTTTGATGAATTCTCTGATTCTACTAATAGGAAACTCCATGACTTCACAAAGTAATGTGTATGTGATCATGTTCTTTACAAATGAACTCTGCATTTTTACCTTTCTTTTATTGGTGGTGGACACCACTCACTCGTACAACAGAATTAGTGTTTGAGTGACTTTTTCATGGAAACAACAGCTCAGCAACATAAGTAAGGATTTCACAGAGGTCAGTAGTATTAAATTTTAAAAGAATGCAAGACAAATCTAGGTGTGAATCTTTGTGTTTAACTTTCTTGTATATTCAAATGTATTGAGCAATATAAAATGCATCACTATAAAATTACCACTATCAGTACATTTGTCCAGTATCAATTTTATCAATTTTTTGTTTCTTTTGTGAAGCCTCTAATAGAAAGAAAATATTTTGGAATGTTCATATATGTTTTGGGTCAGTGAACTATAAAATACAATGTTTGATAGAGGATTCAAAAGCTTTTATCTTTTCTCATTGTTATTCTGCTGAACAATGTAGTAATACATTAATTTGTAAAAATTAGAAGAGGCAAAAGGAAAAAAACGGGTTGAACTCGTTTTCAGTTTTCTTGCTTTCCTTGGAACAAAAAGCCATGAAATAATCTGTGTGGCTTATTTTGGTTGGATCAGAATTAGAAACCAGAGTAGAAAACTCCCCACTAGATTGAATGACAACTTTTTGAAAGAAGGTTCAGGTCAGAAAGATGAAATAAAAAAACAGTAGCTTTTTTGTTTGCTTTTCCCATCCCAAGTCAGTGTTCCTTTATTAATAATCATTTTATTGTTATTTATAACCAAATATTATGCATAGGAACACCTGTTTCACTGTGTCTAAACATGAACCCTCTGTTTTGGTTCACCTCCTATTACTTTGAAGCTACTTGGTCAGATCATTATCCCTTTCTGGTCTGTAAAAGGTAGAATTAAATGTCAGCTTTTTGAAATGCTATGTTCTTTGAAAATATTTCTCAAAACCAAAGAGATACTAATTAATCCCAACATATTGTCTGTTCATCCACATTTAAATGATCAAGATCTGTCCATAATCATAGTAGAGAAGAAGTAAGTGGGATCCTCAAAGCTTTCATGATGGATCAACAAAATTTCCTCTGATTATAGAAAAAGGAATAAAAAATAGCAGGAAAAGCCAGATAACCAGAACCTGAGTATAGCTGAACATACACAGTACATCAAACTCTTCCATTTATAGAAGAAGACTGATCAAAATGAGTGGATGGGGAAATGGCAATTAATTTGTCTTAATACTGTGATGGTGCAAGAGGTATTCTAACATTGTAACATAGACATTGATGTTGATTGAAAGAGGAATGCATAGACATTACACATCATACTGGGTGTTTCCACCCCTTACCCTGAAAGGTCTGCTGGAGCATGTTCAGAGAGCTGAGGAAGAATCTGGAACACAAATCTGATGAGGAGTGGCTGAGGGAGCTGGGTTTCTAGCCTGGAGAAAACGAGTCTCAGGGGGACTTTCTCATTCTCTACAACTACCTAAAAGGAGGTTGTAGCTAGGTGGGAGTCGATCTCCTGAGTAACAAAAAAGGACGAGAAAATGCTTGCAGTTGAATCAGTGGAGATTTAGATTGGCCACTGGGAAAAATCTCTTCATGCAGATGGTTGTCAAACATTGGAACAGGGTGCCCAGGGAAGTGATGGAGTCCTTGTCCATGGAGGCATTTAAAAGAAGTGTTGATGTAGCACTCAGGGATGTGGTGTAGTGATGGATTGACTTCACAGTGCTGGACCAACAGAAGTTGGCAAAACTGTTCAGCCATATAAGTCTATTATTTATCAGTAGAAAAATATAAAATCACATTAAAATCTCATATAGTACTTTCAGCAGATTACAGACGGTAGGTAGAGCTGTTATTGCCTCAATACAATATTCATTAAATATGTGCCTGTTGCATTATATGTGGACTTATCATTTAACAAATGCTTTAACTATTAATAGGCATGATTCCAACAAAGTCATGTCAAAATGTCCCATGAACTTTGGAATATAAGGTTATTGCATACACGCACCACACACACATACGCAAAAATCTGTTGGAAATATAAATTAAAAAAAAAAAAAAGACAAAAAAAAGCAAGCTTAGTTTTTGTAGCAATTTTTACAGCATCCAAGAGTGAGAACCACATGAAAATAAGCCAAAATGAAGGAGGTCTGTATGGTCCAAGACCTTCTTTCCAGTCATGACCAGGAGCTGAAGTTTATGAAATTATCTTCATATGCAAAAAGAAGTAATAAGAACTGATTCTTTCCACAATATGCTTTTCTACATTCAAAAAATAAACAGTTCAAAGAATTCCTGGGAATTGTAAGTTTTAATATCCCCTAATAGAAATTGTCTACTTGTAGTTTCAAGGGTGAAGGGTAGACTCTACTCATCCTGAGAAGAGATACATCTATATTTTCTTGTGTCTTTTGGACACCTCATTTATCCTACCAAACACCTTTCACTCATCTCTTTTATGAATTTTCTTCATGCTAGCTACTTCATTCCTCTGATCCTCCATGTCATTTTTCTCAGTCTTCTCTTTCTTACAATTTTGTTGTGATAATATGACCAGTACACGTGCCATTGAAAATTCATAGAAGAAACCTTCCAATGAAATAGAGATATTATTTTGTTCTCTAGTTCTTTCTTACAGTTCACTATTTTATTTGTCTTCTGACCATACAAAAGGCTGATACTAGTCTTTCAAATAAATACCTATAGCAATTCCAAGATCTCTTTCCTGATTATTAAAGGCTAATTTAAAGGTTTTCAATCTACAGATATTGTTATAGGGTGCTTTTTTAATCCTGTGTGTTGATAATTTTGCACTTTTCAACAAAATAAAAGGTTAAAAAAACCATGAAAATTTGAAATTTACAAAAGAGCACAATATGCTTCACACAAATTTGCGATCAATTCATAAAACCTGAAGAATGAAGCAGAAGGCAATTATTCATCAGGTATAAAACCTGCTAGTGTAAGCTAAAGGCAAAAATTAAATGTTGTTTAGAATATACTGAGATCTATTGAGGAAAAAGAAAAAAGAAATCTATGTCTACTAAATGGTTAACACTGCTAATAAGGCAGTTAAGTTGCAATTATTTGAAAAACAGTTTTGTTTTCTATTTGAAAATAGTAAATCATGATAAAATGCTGCAGCACAATGTAATGCTTTTCATTCCTCTATTAACAAAGGAGAAGGTTAAACTTTTATTAGTAACACATATTTCTTACCAGCAAGCTTGGATAATAATTTAAATCTGAATCTCACACAAAGGAACATTTTTAATTATTGCCCTGAGTCATAAATAAGCTCCTAATGACATTTTGAACAGTTCGGAGCTGAAGTCCTCATTTTATTGGAGGAAGGTCCTTATGTACTTAAAAAAAGAAACCTAAAGAGCATCTACCTGTTTTTTTTGTTTTGTTTTGTTTTGTTTTCACAACTAAATACTTTATAATTCTAATTAGAAATCTTTTACAACTAATAATTACAGTATTAGCTCATCCCTTCTGGTGGCTAAATTGAACACCTGCCTTTAATTATGATGACTTGAAAGAGAGAAGCAGCCTGAAGATTACAGGATTGTAGAAGCAGAAATGCAGTGTCACATCAGTACATTTTGTTTAAATAAAACCATCTTATCAGACTAGTGCCCAATTATAATTTGTATCAGAAAATATTTAATTTTACTTTTATTTGCTTTCAGCAAACACTAATTTCAGTGCACGTAATGGGGAAAAGCAATGATCCTGAAAGCAGAAATCTCAGTTATAGATGATTTAGAAGCTTTTAGAGAATCAAAATTGCTCATCTTCCGATTGAAATGATTTTTGTTTTCACAAATGCTCAACGTCAGCCTGTATTAATCTGGGAGCAAGGTATCTTAGTAAGACGTGGACTATAGAGTAGAATCTGATAATAACAAAACAAAGTAACTGATCATTCTTAGCCATTGTTGTGTAAATCTGAATAAAAATGTGTTTGGCATTTGGCTAATGGAGCTGTCATTATAATCTATCCTACAAAAATTAAATTATACCTGAATTTTTCTACAACATGGCTTAAATGTCATATCAAATTGAAATCACTTGCTACTTGTATGTGGGCGTTGTAAGCCGGATAGAAGTATTAAATCAGGCTAAATATGTGTGTTATACCGTGTATGTTCCTGCTTTTTAATAAGAATATCTAAGAACAAACTTTTCAAAAATTGTATCTCAGATGATGTACATTACTAATGGTTATTATTGGCTACATCTATAATATCTGTAAGAAGAAACTAGGGCTCAAACTTGGCATAGGCAAGAAATCATGTGCATGATTATGTTGGTAATAGAGACCCTCCCCCTTGCACATGAAACAACAGACTGGAAGGGGCCTCTGGAGGTTGTCCAGTCCACCTTCTCCCTTGAATAAGTGCCAGTGTATTTGTTTAATCACTTTGCTTTGGGAGCCTCATCTGGTTGAGTTTTGAAAACCGGCAAGGCTTTTCTCTGAGTTCCTGTTTCTATGTCCAGACACACTTATTGTGATTTTTTTCCCTTTCTCCTTGTATTTAACCAAAATTATCTTTTATTTGGCTTGTTTTCACAGTGTTTTATCCTTTACCGTGCACCTCTGAGAGGAGCCTTGCTCTTTCATCTCCACAGCTCACTCTTAAATATCTGAAGACAAAAGTCTCCCTCTCCTTATTCTGCTCTCACAGCTGAATAAACAAGTTCCCTCAGCCTCTCCCTGTATTTCTCAAATAATTGTGTTTTCTTGGCCTATTGGGTTGCATTTTTGCAATTTAGATATAAGGTAACCCTTTATTATTGGGAAATTCTAGTAGAACATCAGAATAAAGGCAAAAAAAAAACCCTATTTGTGTTGCTTCTAGGCTAAAATAATCTGAATTTCACTCCAGACAGGATACTTTATTTTTGGAATAATGTGCAGTAACAAGCTGTGGAAATGTATTTTGCAGTGTTCACCATTACCTCTATGCCAGCTGTCTCCTAATTTTGCCATAACTCTGCTCTCTGTTCAATGCTATGATTTCTATTAATGTGAACCCTCTATTCTCTTCATTTCTTCTAGACAGTTTGGAATACTGGATCTAAGGCGATAAACTCAATATAAAAAATATCTTGCAAGATATTTATATGTTTCAATAATTCACTATTATCATGAAAATGAGGTATTATCTGCAAAAAATAACATTAAAAACAAAAGCAAAGACAAAAGAATACTGGAACCAAAGATGAAACCACTATAATTCACCAATATATAAAACAGATATTTATCCATCACTTCAGACCTCTAATCTCACTGAATAAAACCTCAATGCAGACTTGAATTTGACTATTATTTTCTGTCTTAAGTACTGACAGAAAAGATGGAAGATCCAAAATCAGGGCAATGAGCACATCTCAGAGACATTTCTAGAAAATAAGTTGGATTTTAGTTCATATTTTTTTCTTTAGCTTACTGTGACTGTGTTAAGGTAGCATACCTGGCCCTGTTAGGATGTCCCTCAGCACTAGAGAATCCTTGGATGATGAAGAATGATTGAAGAGACACTTTTAATTAGTCAGTCCCCATGAGAGGGAGGATGATTGTCCTTAAAAGCAGCAAATTCCAGCTGTCATCATGAAGGGATTATTTGCAAAAAGCACATATTAGACAGCTGTTAAAACCCAATTTCATTTCTGAGCTGCATATTTAATATATTTACAAAATAATTAATGATTTAGTCCATTCTCTTTATGCAAACTCATATTTGAATAATGACCCAGAGTGCTGCCACCTGAGCCCAAGACATAGACAATGGAAAGCACTCAAAAAACAGGTTTGGAAGGAAGTTGCAAGAGAACTATTTGTGGTGTGAGACATCTCTCCTATGGAAAGACAAATTTTCTGGGGTTAATTTCCATGGCTCTGCTTGGTTTGTGCTACACCTTCCTCAGTAATAGCATCTCCTTCCACAAAGCCACTTTTGAGCCATCGGGAAATTGCAGTTAGAGAAATAGTAAGAAGTTAAGAAATTCATGCAAAAGTCCTTGACCTGTAGAAAGTGATGGGTGTTGCTGTAATGGCAGCAGAGTGGTCATAAGGGAAAGTTGCAGACAGAGATCCACGAGGAAATGTTGGAAAATTGATAAGTATTGAAAATCACTAGGTATGAAATATCGCTCTTCCTTCAAACCAAAGCCACAGTGCACTATGAAAGAAACTCCAATTATTTCACCTAAATTACAAAGAAGTGTAAATCACCATGGGGTTTTATTTCTAAATCCAAACTCTAATAAAAAGAATAATTAACATCTACGCAGGATATTCTGGTTCAGCCTACCTGTAATATTACATTGATTTCCAGGGTGTTATAGAGCCTGACAGAATTTATTGCTCAATAAGAAGCTTAAAGAGAAGAAACTGAAAATATGAGGGCTAACAATACTTATTTGTAAAATGTCACATTTATGTGTGGCTTCATCCAAAGCTTTTTCTCTAATATTTCTTCCCAATAATATTCAGACCTTGAATCAGCAATGCACTTAGAAGCAATTTGAAAATTTCTTTGCATCTTAGGGATGGATTTTGTCTTGAATTTATGCATTTTACTGAATTAAAAAAATTTCAGAGTCATTTAAAATGTATAAAGTTTTGAAGTGGTCAGAGTCCTTTGAGGTACCATGGAGAAAATATGAGGATGTATGTCAAATAAAATTTATAGAAGAAGGAAAATAGGCTGAATATAGAAAAAGAACATGGAAAAACCAAAAGAAGAGACATAATAATTGATAATCTGTAAATCAGGGTATCAAAGACCTGGAAAATATTTTATTCTGTCTTGAAAAGTAATAATCTAACACTAAGTATTTTTTTCCTTCAGTTGCAAATGATATATAATTAGATGTAGTGACATATATCTTATTATAGACATCTAATTTATACATGTTATTATTAATTAAATAGAATCTGCTATATTCTGGAATTTACTCTGCAGACTGAATACTACTGGCAGACTGAAAGGGCTCAGATTGGTGAGGTTGAAATAAGACCCGTTGCAAAGCTATGGAAGGGTAAATTTTGGACACTGAAACACTGAATAATGAGTCAATCTAATCCAAATCTTCCTAACCTGATGCATCTCCATCTCAGAAATAAATGATTATAGCTGCTAGCTAGTGGTTTTCATGCCCTTACTACTCTGAGAAGACTGTTCCCCACATCACTGCTAAAATTGTTGGTATTCTCCTAATTTCCATATAACTTTAGGGTTAGAAATATTGACAGCTAAGCACTACTCAGTGATGCCTTGGGGCTTCCTGAAAGGCACCAGAAGCTAAACCATGCCCAACTTACTCAAAAATTGTTTTCTGCAGTTGTTTATGCTTCCCTTCTCTGCCTGGGATATCATAGATACTCCTTGTTTGAATGCACAGCGAGCAAGCAGGTTTTGTGGCAAGATTTTAGAGGGAAATTGTAGTGGGGTCTGTGAGCCCATGTAAAAAAGACTGCTGTATTATGAAATTAGGATTGCAAGTGATTAACACAATAGAAAGGTTCTGCCCTATAACTCTTCAGTGACCTTCAGTTCTGATATGTAAATGTGTAGCAAGGCAGATCAAGGAGAATTTGTACAGCAAAGATGGAAATTCTCCTTCACATGGAACATATAAATTATTCAAGCATCGCTTATATCTGTATTTACCACTCAGATGTCTCAGCCCTTTGTCCCCAGAGGTTTTGTTTTCTAGTTCTTTGCAATGCATTGCTCTTTCTGAGGCAGCAGGGAGAAGCTGTACCCCTGTTTCCAAAAGCTACGTGGATTTCATGGCTCTGAATTCCCTGTAATTTGTCACTGAAGTTTAATGATGATTTTACTGCATTAAAACTCTCCTATTTTGGATAATTAAAAAAGGAAAAACCCCTTTCTTGCTTCTCTTTCCATTTGTATCAATATAAGATCCCTCTTCAATCAAGTACATAAATATATATGTAATTTTACACACCTGAGTGCTCATGCTAACATAATTTACCATTCTTTAAAGATGGTGCAGAAAACAATAGAACTCTCCTTGACTGCTTTTTTGATTAAGTTGTGGCTGTTCCGTCCTTGAAAATGTTCAAGACCAAGTTGTGTGTGGCTTTGAGCAAGCTGATCTAGTGGAATGTGACCCAGCCCATGGCAGGGAGATTGAAACTAGTTGCTCTTTAAGGTCCTTTCCAACCCAAACCATTTTAGGGTTCTAGGACATGATTGTATGGTTGGATTTTTTCTAGCTGATGAGTCAGGCATAAATCCCCAGAGCAGCTCATCAAACTTGGCATCCTCTTATGGCTCCCTACAGTCTAAGGAGCCCTGCAACACTGGGACGCATTAGATCATGTAAGCACTGACTGGAAGGTGATATGAAAAAGCAGTCTCAGGCAAAGTTGTGACATGGAGGCATTTGAATGAATCCCTGGACACTCCCACTGTACTGAAGCCAACAAAGTTCTATTCAAACCCATGTTTCTCTATAATAAAATGTTAACTAGATGGGTGCAAGAAGAGAAACCGCTAGATTAAAATAAATACAAGAAGTAGAATCTGTGTGTAGAACCAAATCCCAATTTCATTAAAGCGACCAGGAAAACATTGTCTCTTTCACAATCAGGTTGTGGTCTGGCCTGAATTTAGACACCAAAATTCTGCCTAAGTAGGCTGTGTAGAGCAAAAGTCACTTAAATACATTGTAATATTAAAAATACCTTCACTTCTATGGTGATTTAAATCTTACATAGCAATGTGTTCAGTAAAAACATGAGTTCAGTTAAACGGTTATTCCAACTCCTTTACTTTTATCACCTGTGATAGAAAAATAATAATCAGGAAGCAGATACAAAGGTAAAGTCAAGTTGTTAAGAAGTGAAACCACACAAAATAATAATGCTTTTTGTGGCTGTATTTTCTACTAATAAATGTTATTATCCATAACAAAAAGCAGTAATTCTGAAGAAAGAAATAAATATTGTGAAGATGTTTCTATAAATATTCATCCACCACGTGAAATGTTTCAGGCTGTTACTTCTTGCCCTGGTGGGTGAGCTCTCACAAACAACTGTGTATTAGTATAATGCTGGAGGAAAGAGGATTTTAAGCTTCCTCAATTTCCCATAAGCTGTTGAAGTTTCAGGGATACTCTTTCCCAATTTAGTGTTCCCACTGAAACACCCCAATCCATGCACTGCTCGCTTACTCCCCCATCCTTCCCTGTCTACCCCCTTTTGCAGGATGGACATGAGAATTGGAGCCACAAAAGGCAATTAAAGTAGCAGCAACAACACTAATGACAGACGGTACAAGAAAGAGGTGAACGATTCACACAGAAAGCCCCAACACCACCTGACTGCCTTCTCCACTGTGCTACCCAAGCCAGAGTACAGCATACAGAATAAACTCCAAGACTTAGCCATGCCCCATCCTGAGCAGCACAAAAATTAACCCTGCCCTGGCCAGAACCAGGAAGTGATTTATGTAATGACTCATAAATGTGCATAAACACACACAGTGAAATGCACACAAATAAAGTACATAGGGACAGGCAGTAAATAAAGGAAAATAAAAACCTGCTTAGTGACAACCCAAGCACAAGTACATGCTGGGCAGAGAGTGGATTTAGAGCAGCATGAATCAAACAGGCTCCTCAGAAACCTGCTGAGCAGACCTGGGCATAACACCAGTTCATGTTTTTTTTTTTTAAAAGTACTACCTCCGTTCCTGATGTAACCTAATTGAAGCCAATAATAATAAGATTAAAGCAAGCATGCATTTTCTTCACAGTGTCTTGTGTTTTTGCAGTATCTTAGTTTTCTACATAATTTTGTAATTTATTCTATAAATCCATGACTGGCTTAGTAATTGGAAATGAGGACATTATTGTGAGTATCCCTGTAACCCAAAAACCCTTAAAATAAAACAGGTAGGAGGGTAAAACAAAACTAGCAGATGACCGTTGCAGATATTTGTTGAAGCAGGACCAAAATATCTACTGATAACTCTTGTGATGCTATTAATTCCATCATTTTACTTCTACTGATGTGATTAGCTATTTGTGCCTGCAATAGGAAATTTAAGAAGAAGGAGGTCATCCCTAAAATATTTCCTTTCTTATTATAGACTGCACAGACAATCCAGGATTTATGGAGTCTCTGGGGCTTTGAGGCAGCAGTTACTGATGGATGAAATGGTTTGTGCATTGGAAAGGGAAGGGAAACAGACAAAACAGAGCAAGGCATTTCTGCAGACTCTCTTGAGTGGAAAGCATAAATGTCTGGTTATTATTTTTGATTTGCTTTCAACTCTTCAATTCAAGTTTAAAGATGCTACAGAAAGATTAAGCCTTAGAAATTTCTGTCTCAAATGTTATAGATGTAAATGTATTTCATTAAAGGAGGAATGTATTTAAATAGAAAAAGCAATCAAGTTAAATTTCAGCTCATAGACATCAATGGAAGCTTTTTCATTGCTTTCAGTGTAGGCAGCTTTTCACAGAGACATCTCATTTAAACATAAGTCAAAACCACTTCCTTTTTCCTCACATCTCTATATTCCAGATTAAAAAAAAAAAAAGGTTTCACTGAAGTTCACTGAACAAAAAAAGAAAATGTTAAAATTTCAAATGAATCTTATTGAATTGTTTAGCAGTGGCCGTGATAGAGAAAAATGAATTTGGAAATTTCCCTTCATGTGAACACTGCTTTTAGATGCTGCCCCTAGATGGCACTGATACAAATGATCTTGTGAGCCTACCAAACACACACGCAGTTCAACCTAGCAAAAATACTGTGTATCAGTTGTGGTGACGTTTACACCAATGCACACCTTTTTCTTTACCTAGAAGTCTGTCCCTAATGGGTTGGGCAATAATGTGCAACTAGTGTGCAAAACTCCTACTCATAAAAATAAATTATGCTAAAATATGTCAAACTTCACACCACAAATTTGAAAATATCTGCACCATCTTATGAAATGTATTTAGTATTACAGGATGTTTGTGAGACATAACTGGCTAAAAGCTCCCATTTCAGCTTTCCCAAGGATAGGATTGACCTCACACAACTTGGAGGTTGGGATTCAGGTCTGTACCTTGGAATTTTTATATATATATATGTATGTGAACTACATGAACTTGTCTTTCAGCTACTGCTCCAATGGGATAAAAATTTCTTGTATTACATCTGTGACCACGATGAGAATATCTCAGGTATATCAGGATGGTACAATAAGCCTACGTTTAGAAAGCTGAATCCTGATCCTGACATTAGGTTAGATGAATTCCATGCATAATTTAAAATGAGTGATGAGCAGAAAAACCAACATTATGCTGGAGAGATTGGAAATTGATTGCAAAAAATATAGCAAAAAATGTGCTCTTGTCTATCCTAAAAACAAAGTACTTATTATTTGATGAAAACACATTGTGCAGCAATGCAAAGACATCAGCTTTGATTGTCTCTACCTTTTCCCCACTTCCTGAACTATAAGAATCAAACTCGAGAGACAAGCTGACTTTAAAGCCTAGCTATTAAATTTGCTTGCAATTATATGGAGTGGGAATAGAACACAAAGAGCTCAAACTGTAAACATGTTCCCTGTAGAGTTTAGGATAGGACATTGTCACTGTCACAGAAACTTAAAAAAAGGAGAGATCTGCATTGCTGAAGGTAACGCCTCTTCCATGGCTGGCCATTAGATTAGCCAACAAATACAGTGTAAAGGAAGGAGTGTGTTAGCATTTGCCAGCAATGGGAAATGATGACATATCATCTTGTGTCTACCCTAGAAAATGACTAATGTTGTCTTTGGACACCATAAATTTGTGTCAGAAAAAGCCACTCAGGGAAAGTCCAGCTGATAAATCATTCACCTGCATACAGTGAATGCAAAACAAATAGATAACACTCTCCATTCTCATCTGCAGCATTTTTGTAGTAATTTTGCCTAGGTGTACGTACACAAGATCTAGGGGAAGAGGTGTTCACTGAATTTATGGCAACATAAGAACCATCATCCACCAGATCTTTGTTTTATACCATTGTGTCAGAACACCAGAGGCTTTAAGTTGCTGTTGTCATCAGTATCTTAGAGTACCTGACAGGCTTCTCTGTTCTTCCTCTAGTGACATTTTGACATTTTGAAATTTTTGTTCTGATCTGTGAGAGTGTGTGAGTAGCTCATGTGTAAGTCATGAGGCAAGACTGAACATCAAGAGCAAAGGCCAGAAGTGATATCAGAGATGTGCCCCCTCTCTATAATCTATAAATGCATAAAGCAGTCTAAAGATGAATAAGTAACATGCCTATTATAAAAAATACCAAAATGTACCAATAACTACTACATAGCTACCTAGATAAGTCCATTTCTATATAAATGTGAATTAAAAGAAAAAAAGAAAACCAATCCAAACCCAGACAACATTAAAAAAACACAGATTTTATTTTAATCGTAATAGTATAAAAAGAAAGAGGAACAATATAAAGAAAAAAAACCCGGTTTGGCAAGTAGATCTGAACAGTCTGAATACCTTATGCCTAAGAATATATACAGGTGGCATCAAGTACCAAAGGAAAGAAAAATGCTAAAAAATCCACTAAAACATCTTATTTTTACAGGCTGAATGAAAAGAAAGCAAATAGGTATACTGTCTATGTCTAGCAAACTCACCCATATGAATAAGAACCCATTTCAGAAAAAGAAAAAAAATATTTAAGATGTCTAAAATTCTATTAATTCTTTTTTTTTTTTTTTGTACTTCCTGATGTAATTTCCATGATTTTGGCATTTTTATCTTTCCTTGTTCTTTAATTTGCCACAAAAAACCTGCTGCCCCATGTAGAATGGAAGTGAAAGACAGGAGGCAATAAGTAAAAGTGACAGGGGCATGCCAAAACTCAAAAGATACTTCATACAGCACCCAGACAAAGGTTTCTAAAGCATTTTCTAAAGGCCAACCTGTCTCTACTCCCTTCTCCCACAATAACTATAATGTGATCCAAAAGAAGGTCATCCTGGTTGAGCAAAGGGCAGCGTACCACAAATATTTCTTTGCAGCTTGATGGATCAGAAATAGATCAGAAAAGTTTTCCATGTATCACAGACTCATAGAAAGGTTTAGGTTGGAAGGGACCCTAAAGTTAATTTAGTTCCAAATCCCCTGCCATGGGTCACTTTCCAGTAGGTCAGAATCCTCAGAGCCCCATCGAACCTGGCGTTGAACACTTCCAGAGGTGGGGCAGCCGCGACATGTCTCACCTATACGGGACTTACTGTGTGAGATTCGGATGCGCAGGACATACCCAGCCAACTTTGTATCTGCCTCCAAGGCCAAGCAGTATTCCAGCTATCCTCAGGGAATCTCTCATCAGAGAACATGGAGAAGTTTTCCTGTCTATGACTCTTGGTACAGGCTGAACTTGTGTCAGAGTGAGTCAGAGCAAGAACATAATGTGCACTGAGCAATTTAACACAGCTTAACACTTCCAGCATACAACCCAGTATTACTGCTATTGCTCTGAGAACACACTACACAAAAGAAAATTCAGCCCAGCTTCTGTTAATCCATAACAGTGCGGAGATGCAGATAACCCCCTTCCTTCAAGCTACCTTCAAAATGCAAAACACAGGACAGAGTGTGGCTGACTATTCTGACTGTATACACAACTGTGGTTGAGTTACAGCCTTTAGGGCTGTACAAAGCTTCGGGTCAGACAACCTCTTTGCCCTGTGTTATGGCTTCATTTGGGATCAGAATTGAATATCTAGAGAGGAGTAAAAGAAAGAGGTCTATTATAAAGGAATCCTCTTTCTGTACCTCTCGAATTCTGTGAACCTGTAAGTTTTATTATTTCCTGGGGGAAACTGGAGGCCAGTTATAAGAATAACTAGCAGTTTAAGATATTTTTGTCTGCTAGGTCTTGGGCACAGATTATAGCCAATGTTAGTGATATAACAGAAATAAATGCACTAAATAAATTAATTGAATATACTGAATGTCCATTGCCCATCATTAAGAAGCCTGACTTCCCAAATCACTTTTTGAGGTTACAGGAATCTTTTTTCCCCACTTCCAGTTTTGAGGCTTGAGTGTAACTTTGATTCCTTATCAATGACCGGAAAAAGGATGTTGCACAATTGGGAAGACCCTCAAAAGAAAGAGAGTTTGTGAAGGCATGCATAAAATAAAGCAAATTTTCAGGATGGGACTGGCAGAAGATTTTGACAGGCAGCTACGAATATTATTTCAGATCCGAGCGCCTTGCATCACCCCACATTGTGCAACACTGATCAGATGAACCACTGTCTCCACAGCTGTAATTCCTTTCTGGTGGTTAAGATTATTAAGCAGTTGTCCTACCTTCCTGTATTAGCTGCCAAGGCTGAAAATAACTCCTGTGAGCTGGCACTTTGACACCTGCATTATCAGTTTCCACAATGCTGCTAACCAAGTACAGAGGCTTTCTGTAGGTTAGGTGAGGTTAAGAAACTCAGCCTTATGACATCTGTTCCCTCGGAGTATAGAAATCCATGGCACGTTAAGTTTGAAGTCAGGAGTACAATTTTACCAGAACACACTAAGGATGGACTAGTGATTAAGTTTGTGATGTGAAGGCATTTACAAAATAAAATCAAATAGTTACACTTGGGTTTTGGTGCTTGTAGATTACAAAGGAAAATGCATTAGATTTTATAGTAATGCATTCAGACTTTTAAATACAACCATCTAAAATTGCTCATTACACTCAAAAAACCCAATTCACTTATGCAATCTGAATAAACCAATGTGTATGTCTGGATTAAAATCTTATTTAAATACGTACAGGGTTTTTTAGGATTTTACATGTTACTGGCTCAGGTGATATCTAAACCTATCATCTGTCTCGGTACTGTACTGCCCTTATCCTCTGCTTCATGTTGAAGAATATTGCTATCACTAGTCCTTGTTCTGCTGGTTCCCCTCTGAAAAGAACATATGAAGCCACTAAACCACTTAAATGGGAACCCTAAAGTTCAGATGGACCTGTGACAGTAAGAAGGAAAGAATAACTCTTCTAGCTCATATGATACATTTAGAACAAACTGCTTTTTCTCTCCCAAGCTCCAAATGAATGCCCTATGTTAATGGTCTGAATGTTCCTCTGTCTCTTATATTCCTGGCAGACCATGAGAAGGCTAAAACCGAGTACGAGAAGATAACCAGGACTTCCAGCCTATCCAGTCATGTTGCAGAAGATATGAAAAGAAATAGGAACTCCAAATCTACAATCCCTCCAAATCAAGATACTAATCTAATAGCTAGACTCGCAATACTCCTTTGGCTTATACAATATGAAAATCAGGTCACCAAAGTTGCAACAAAGAACATCAAGAGTGATGCAATTTAGAATAGTAAGGTGGCTTCAATGCATAAGAATGTATAAGCCTATTTAATATTGCTGTAAAATAAAAAAAAATCACTTTAGATAGAAGGAATCTAGAAGAACTCTCAGTAAAAATTAACAAGATATTCTAGAAAGTCCAAATTGAAATGCCCCATAAGACAATTCATAACACTGGTGTTCAAACCTTTTGTTTAATTTGTTAGTTCAAAGTTGCAAAATACTCCAAAAATAGAGCCCTAGAGGTTATTCATAAAAAACTTAAATAAATAGAAAATCAGTTATATTTGTTGTGGTCAAAGCCTTCCATGAAAAAAAAAAAAAATAAAAAATAAAAAGAAAGATGTAGCAGCACTTCCTAAGGAGACAATGGAAATACATTCAGGTAGTACAGTGTGATAGTAACTTTAAGAGCCAATGGTTTAACACACTGAAAGTCACTTTACACTGATATTTTAATATCCAATTTGCTTCACCTCTTGTTTATTTATTAAAGTGAGATATGCTAATAGAAGTGTCACATTTTCAGGCATATGCCACTCATATGAATCCATTTGTTAAGCTACACTATAATTCTGAAATCAAAGTATCCACAATAGCATTAAGTCTTTTTGTAAATAGATTGCTTGTTTGTGACTGGAGACAACAGGGATTCAAAACATACCTTATTAATATTATTTTGGACTTTCTTACTGTTTTCTGAAATTTGAAATATCCCAGGATTATGTGTTCTGAGATATTTAGCATTTTTTACTCCAAGAAATATATTCTAAATTCAGCTGCTAGTCCAGATTTAACATAAAGAGTGATGATTCATCTTCCTTGCGATGGACTCACAAAAGGGCTAACCTCAATTAAAAGTGTGAGCTTCTAAAACAATATTGGAGGAGACATTAGGCAGACAAGTCCATAACTGTGAACATCTGTTCTGAAACTGCTACTCTGTCTCACATAGCTCCAACAAGGTGTACAAGAAGACATACTTTGGCAACTTTCTAACTTTCTGTTCCCAACCTTACATTTACTGATGTGTGTACCGCCTCACTCAGGTGGCACCCTCAACTATCCACTCCGCAGAGGCTCCCTGGTCCCTTTCTTAGCTATGCCATGGGTGTGCCTGTCTTCAGCCCTGTCCTGGCTGGACCTTGGACCTGTATTTTAGGTAGTCTACCTCCAGTCATGCCTTCAGTCCCCTGTCCTGTCATTTCTGACAACTTCCTAGAAAGATCTTGGATCTAGTTATTATTAGGTGTATATATATTACAGGATCATAGAATCACACAATATGCTGAGTTAGAAGGGACCCACAAAGATCATTTAGTCCAACTGCTGCCATGCACAAGACCCTCCCCAAGTGTCACACCATTTGCCTGAGAGTATCATCCAAATGCTTCTTGAACTGCGTCAGATTTGGCGCTGTGACCTCCTCCCTGGGAAGCCTGTTCAGTGTCCAGTTACCCTTTCAGTGAAGAACCTTTTTCTAATATTCAGCCTAAACCATTTTAAAGCTTGATGCTCCTGTTTTCCAGCTGGAGGAGTATGTTTTTGTGGGGATTTTTGTTTGATGTTTGTTCGCTTGTTTTCGTTTGTTTGTTTGTTTTAATCCTCACATATAATTAAAGGGATGGAAATTTTTTTTGCATGGCCTCCTACTTTTTCTTTCCTATTCATTAATTTATCTTACCTCCAGGGGCTATCAAAGAGTGGTTAGAACTAAGATGTTATAAAAGACCCCTGGAAAGTTTTCATGTTTCCTAACAAAATTGTACAAATGTTTTCTTATGCATCTTTTTGTCTATAACTCCATTTATTCTTTTTGCCATCAGTGATACACATTATCAATTAATATCTTATGTGCCTTTTGTCCAGCCAGACATCAGGCTGAGATAAATGGACTTCATAACCGTATGATAGTAAACATTCCAATATAACATAAGATACCTAAACCCATTCCATCCTCCATCCTTTTCCTTTTCCCTTCTATCCGCACTTCTCAAAGCAAACGTGTTGGAGAAATCTTTTTCTCTGGGACGTATGGCGTCTTAAAGGTTCAGAAGGGCTGGAAACTACAATCAGCATTTGGCTTTCATGAACCCCTAGAGAGCTCTTTCTGTCACACATTAAATGCACAACAAATAAGACAATCTCTGGTCTTAGCACAGTCTTTGTGGAGGTGACAGTTCTATTGCAATGGTGTCAGGCACACCGCAGGTATATTCTCCCTAGAAGTGCAATTTGAATTCTCTGTTGGTAAAAATCAGCATTGTTTTTTTTCTGACTTCAGTGGAGCTATTCCTGACGACAGCTGCTCAGCTTCTGGCCAGCAATTTCCAATTGCTTGATTTTATGGTAATTTCTGAGTCAGAGAGGTACATAGGTAGTCCCAGACTGCAGATATTTCCCTTTAATTTCAGTAGATCTTTTAGTAAATCTAAATAAGGTGTGTGGAAAAACATGTATTTGGTACTGAATATTGTTATCCTGCAGATTTCCATAGGAACACAATGCAGTTATCTCCCTAGGTAGTCATTTGATAAAGTTATGAAGCAATACACCCTAGAAATATCCTTTTCTGTCATATTTATAGCAATTATGTCAAATAGTGAATTTAAATAATTTGAGCTGATTACTGCCGGTTTGTGAAAACACACAGTTTGACGTATTCGCAAGTTTCAATTACTGTATGTGGAATGTAATTATGTGGAGTACCGAGCTCCAGGGGAAGCTGTGTTTGCTAAATACACCTTGTCTGAAATTCAATGATCTCTACTTTTCTTTTTTCCCCTAGAATTTGAAAATATCATGAATCCTGTCAGTGGCTGATCATTTGTCAGATCCCAATTTTAAAAGCTGCATAGACTGAGTATAAAGAGAAAAAATCATCACAATCTCAGCAACCGATATGCAACGCGATCACATAAATAGAATAACTCTAATTTTCTTTTATGTTTTTCTGGTCACTGTTTAAGACCCCCTGAATGCTGTTTTTACTGAGTGAAAGCTTAGATTACAATGTCATTTGTTTCAAAATAAGTCTTTGTAACAAGATATTTGATAATGGTAATTTAGCACCTGATTTTTATGGAGGTTTTAAGAGTCATTTTCTTCAACTTATCATACCACTTTTTGTGGCCAACAGTTCCTTATGACAAAAAAGGCAACTGATCATCTGACCAGCAAGTCCTGTCACCTGTGATTGCAGGAAGCATACAGCAAATATATTACATTATATCCTCCCAAATCCCACACAGCTGAGACCTTCCTAGAGAATCCTGGTTATAATGTGCTCCAGAAAAGGAGCAGGAGGGCTGAGGACTGTGGAAAGTGGCAGTGGCTGGAAGTCAGCATTTTGCCATGGTGCTGATCCCAGTGTTTATAACAGCTTTCCCTTTTGTTCTTGTGAGACGTTACTTGTTAGCCCCAGTACCACAAACACTGGCATCAGTGGTTGTATTTCTGTGAGCTCTGCAGCTTCATCCACAGAACTTCCCATATGGAAATGCTGAGTAAAATTTATATTACGCTTTTAAATACACAAATTTTCAGAGCTGTTAAATTTGATCATCTCTAAAGCATCTGTGTATTTCATTTGTATCTCACAAAAACAGATCGACATTAAAATCCATTTTATTTGGCTTGCTGTGATAACCCCATATAACCCTAAATTCCTTCTGTTCATATTTACATTCATGGCTTTGGAAACTCATCCTTCTGACGCCTTTATTTTCCTTTCTAGTGAAGCTGGTTTTATATCAACATGGGATGCAGATCTGTTTATTTTATTTTTGACAAATTGTGCACCAGACATGTAGAAAGACATTTCTGATTATTCTCTCTCCTTAAACAACTACATGTCATTTCTTGTGTCATTTATCAAAATAATTCTAATTATTATCATTACAATTTCTAATTTCCATCTTCCTAAAGAGCTGAAAAATATGCTTTTGACAGATTTGACAATGGTTACATGTGAACCTCTTCTTTAAAGGGCCAGTAAAAACTTTTTTTTTAGTGTCTGGGAAAATAAGACTTTCAATCTCAAAATAGCACAATTTATTTCCAATTATATAAGCCCCATGTGTATTCAATTACAATTCTGCTTTGACACAAGACGGCACCTTCCAATTGAACTTGATTACTAAGCATTTTATTGCTGTATCCTTAGCTAATATGCATTCCTAAAAAGAGATCAGGGTGACATGTCACTTCCTGATGTGACTGTGGTACCCCAGCAGAATTTCTGAAAGAATGCTGACCTTATGTTCTGCTCACATTGGTGTAAGGTTGTAAAAAAGATCATCAGAATAGAAAATCAAAAATGAAAAAGTGAAATCCATAGTAATGCCATTTAGTTCCCAGAGCCTTTGAATTACATGAAAAATACAGCTAGAAAGAATGTCTTCCTTACTGACCATTTTTTTACATAATGACTTAGATTATTGCCATTTCTTTTAACCTATTTGTATGAATTTCTTGAAAGGTGGAGTCTATATAAATGAGAAAGTATTTCTTTTCCAGAAGATATGAGGAAGTTTTACATTAAAGTGTAAGTGTATTCACTTGTTCAGAAATCTAAGATTATCTGTATGAATAGATGAGGAAATTATGCCACTTTAATTTCACCAGTGTATTAGATCAAATAATGCAATTAGTACAAATAAGGACTTGTGTACATGGTCTTTGCACTCATCTTCTCACATGGTAGTTCTTTTCCACTGATTTCAATTTCTGACCAATTAGTTAGAAGTTCAGCAATGAATATAAAAGATGAATGTTTCTGGGTTTCTAAAAAAGTAAATAAAACCAAACATATATAAGAATTAACAATAGATTTAAAAAATTGTGATTGATTGACATACTGACCACAAACGCATGTATAGCCCAACCACAGTACCTGTGATTGATACCGCTATTAGCCAAAGAATAATTATCAAAAACAAACATGGATATATACAAAGAAAAGAGTGGTACAGGAAGAGCAAAGCAGGTTCTTTGCCATGGGGACCTTTGGTGAGACTGGAACAGCTCGGGACAGGAGCAAAACAAAATGTCAGCATATCAGGAAATGCTAGGGCATGGTTGCCTGGGAAGAGACAAGAGATGTCAGTAATTTCCTGCATCTGTTGTAGCTTTCTTGACTCTGCTGGGCCAAAGACTACATTAACCTGTAGTAAACCCGCAGTAAACCTGTAGTAAAGTAGTAGTAAACCTGTAGTAAACCCGTAGTAAACCAGTAGTAAACCTGTAGTAAACCCGTAGTAAAGTAGTAGTAAACCCGTAGTAAGCCTGTAGTAAACCTGTAGTCAACCTGTGGTAAACCCGTAGTAAACCTGTAGTAAACAAGTAGTAAACCCGTAGTAAACCAGTAGTAAACCCGTAGTAAAGTAGTAGTAAACCAGTAGTAAACCTGTAGTAAACCCGTAGTAAACCTGTAGTAAACCCGTAGTAAACCTGTAGTAAACCAATAGTAATCCTGTAGTAAACCTGTAGTAAACCCGTAGTAAACCGGTAGTAAACCCGTAGTAAACCTGTAGTAAACCAATAGTAAACCTGTAGTAAACCCGTAGTAAATTTCTTTACTTAATTGTAAGGTGTCTGCAACCCTGTCAGAGAACAGCAGCTTTCCCTCCATATTCCAAAGTGCCTCATTGACAAAGGAGGTGTGATGTTAGTCAAATAGTCCCAGGACCTAACTTATTTTTCCTCCAAACATTGCTAGCTCTGTTTTGCAGAATTGGTTCTATCATATTCTCCAAGGCAGCACAATTACCAAGTGTGTCCAAAAAATCCAAAAAAATTCTTTGCCTTGGGTAAATCTCGGTTTCTTTACTGATGGAGAGGGCTGGAAAGCACTATGCTGTCAACCACTGTCAATAGTCCCAGCAGCAAGGCTCTTCAGACAGTGAGGTACAGATGAAGAAGCATTTTCATCACTGGACTTCCAGTAGTTGTAGGCCTATGCACGGTACATTTCTAAACAGAAACAACCCAGATCAGGTTAATTCAGTCTACCTCTTATTCTTCAGTCTTCTCTGAAAAAGAAGCAGGTTATTTTTCAGGGCAGTGGTTCTGACTGCCCATGGGGTTAAGTAAAATTTCTTATGTATTTAGTCTGTGCTGTCAGGAGTTTTCCTTTTATACAAGCTCATTCTCATTATGTGTGCGGACACAGATCTTAATTCCAACAATTTGCTCTCCTCTCCTGTCTTGAGATCCTTGCTGGCAGCTAGATAGCCTGAATCCTCTGTAATTATTATTACATCTTGTGGTAGTTGGTGTGGAACAACACCATCAGGTATAACACTATAAGAAGGTCGTATCTTGGCTTTTACTAAAGGTTCTAATGAATTAATCTAGCAACAATATCAAGTACTAAGGTAAGTGCACCTTTTACTTAACAACAAATGTATGTTATAATTAATAAATTACCTTAGAGTCATGAATCATTTAATGACTTGAAGGTTAGAGATCAGTATACACAAAAGAGATGTAGGCATGGAAAGCATATGAAAGGTTTAATAAGAGGTAAAATTTTTCACATACATGGAATAAATTAATATTTAACCCCCTTGAGAAAGAAAATAATTTCTGCCACAGAATAAGTGGGCTTTTTATGTATAATGAATTGATAAACCCCATCTGCCTTATTGGATCCTAGGATTAGAAAGTGGCTTTCAAGAGAGTTCTGTTCAGAAAAGGAAAGGTCTGGAGGTACTGGAAGTCTAGAATATCTTTGGTGAATACACCTGTTATTAAAATTTCTATTAAAAATTAAAATTAAAGTTAGGTATTGCATCAATCAGTAGATGTGCACTACACTTCAGGAATAACAGTTGTTTCATTTTAGAATCTTGGTCTGTTTGAATTCAAGCCAAAACCTACTGTAGTCACTAGACATTTTGAATGTGTACCATGAACTTTATAGCATGCCCATGAATCATCCTTTTAGGCCTAAAATAATTTAATCTAATTTAAAGCAGATGAGATGCCCATACTTGGAGCCAAGTTATAAAAATATACAGAGAATTATTTCTTTAAATTATTTTTTATGGTAGGGACGTGACATTTCTAAACAATCATAAAAGCAGATGTGATATCTGTTGTGTTATATACGATACATTAAACTACCTAGATGTTTGCATTGCTGCTAGAAGTCAGTTCAAAGGGAGACATTAGTCCATTAACAGAGAATAATACAGTTTAATTACAGGTTATCAAAGAAAGAAAGAAGTTCAGCACTTGAAAGAAGAGAGGGATCATTTTCAGTTTTCTACTTCAAGTATCAATATTTAACATGATACAACACCAACTATCAACAAAACATGAGAACATTCCAAGTGAAGAATGGAAGGGGAAGAGAGGGATTGTCACTACTTTTTCAAGTTCTGGCTGCCTCAGATCAGAGGCCAAACTTCTCTGCTAAGTCAAGAGTAGAAAAGCTGAGAATCTTCACGGCAGGACAATTTAAAAAGTTTAGAGCAGGAGCCTAGGTCTCCTATATGTTGAACATGGAAATTGTCTCACCTAGGATCTTTCTGTACTCACCTTTGCTGGTCTCTATAGCAAGCTAGGATCATAAATCAAACCTAGTAATATCACCTCCTTTTTTACCTATTGAAACTCTATAAACAAAACAAAAACCCCAGTTTGAATCTAGACCAGATCCTATAGTTAGACACTTAAGGCTGTGCCTACACTGGGGGCACAGCAGAACAGGAATAGATGTTTCAACAACACAGAGACAGCTGGGAGGTTCCCTTTAAATATTCATCCTGATATGAAATAAAATTGGGATTTAAGTACTGTAGATTAATCAGAAACTCTATATTCACCCTGCATGATCTTTGAAACATCTAATGGGAGTCTCTCCAAGTGAAGCCAAGCAGTTTTTAAGGTCAAGCAAGGATTTATATTTTTTTTTTGTTTTTATAAATAAGTAACACATTTGAATTTGAAAGTTTTGTGTTTGTTATCAAAAAGTGATTATATTTGATAATCAAAGTCCAAATCCAATCCTGAAATGCAAATTAGTGAACAGGGAGAAAAAGAGTTTTGAAGCCTTTCCACTGCATTTTAGATAATTTCAGAATTGTGTTCAATACATACTTTCTAGGGCTAGGGTTTAAAGAGCCACTCTTGTTAGTTCTGATTTTGGATACTTTCTGGTATATAACATGGCAAATGACCTCTTCCTCCATCCTTTGGGCTGAACTTGAATATGAGTTTAAGGCAGCACCAGAACAAAGACTTTTGCTCTTGTCCTGTGGCTTATCTCCCACTTAGCCCCAGAGCTCAGTAATGGATCTTATTTAATCTGAGTGAAAGTACCAACCACTAAAAGACAGTGAGCAGCAATTCTTGTTATGTTACCTCAAGGCTGCAAGCTCTTTTAGGACAAGAGGAAACAGCCAAAAGTTTCACCGGGGAAGGTTTAGATTGGATACTACGAAGAATTCCTTCATGTAAGGAGCTGTCAAACACTGTAACAGCCTGCCCAGGGCAGTGGTACAATCACTGTCCCTGGGAGCGTTCAAAAAACATGTAGAAATGGCATTTGGAGACACAGTTTAGTGGTAAACTTGGCAGTGATGGGTTAACAGTTGGACTTGATGATCATGAAGGTTCTTTCAACTTTAATGATTGTAGGATTCTATGATCTCTTTTTTAAAGACTGTGGTAGCAGAGGATAAACATGTCTCAGCAGCCTTGGAGTAGAGAGGCCTGTCCTGATTTGGACTGTTCTATGAATAAGGTTTCTTCAACAAGAGATGAGTTAGAAGCTAAACCTTGAGTATAAGCAAGCCTGGACAAACCATCCTTCTTGCATGAATTAGGACATCTTCCAAACTATGCTAATTTATACCGGCTAATTTATAGACTGTCTGACATAGGTATACTCTTTTGATGGGGAATAGTTTTTGTTTTGAAATCTTTGGTGAAAATCAGATCTCATCCTATGCTTGAAAATAAATAATTTCTAAATTTTTCAACATGGAAATAAGCATTCACACTTAAGCCTGGGGATGGTAATCAAATATGTTTCTATTTAGGATGATCTCTGGCCTGAGGTTTTTCACAGATTTCACATCTGGTTCCCAAATGAGCTCAGCTAATAATCAGTGACTTATGAGAAAGCATCAAGAAACATGTCTTTTCAATCTGCCTACAAGGTCAAAAAATTCCAGCAGGATTTAATGTATGTACACAAGCTTGATGTATTGAAGTGCTGCCTTTTTTTTTTTTTTTTTTAACAATGCTACAATTTTGATGAGAATATCAATTAAACATGACTGTATAGTTAAAATTTCCATCTCTAAATGCAGCTGCAGCAAGTAACCGGACTGCTAATCAAAGCAGTGTTATAATTTAGCAGTGATGAGGAAAGCAGTAACCATCAGAAGGGAATGACAGACAGGAGGCAGCTGCTTTCGTATCATTTAAGTGTCCATTTCTTTAATGAGCCTGAAGAGACAATTCCCTGCTGACTATTCATTAATTAATGGAATTTATGAGAGGAGAAGAGCTATCAGCATGCAAACAAATGGAGAACAGGTGATGACAGTCTATTTGAAGGGAAGGAGCATATTGAGGGAAGGAAGCTTTCGAATAAAGCAAATGATCAGAAAGAGATATTTAACAAAATGCGAAGTTCCCAATCCTTTGGCTGGGCAGCAATGAAGTGTGACTTAGTGGGGATACATTATTAAACTCAGTTTCTGAAATACTCATGGTCAGATCAGGGAGAAAGAGGGAAGCAGCCCAAAGGACTCAGCAGCTGGCTCTTTCCTGTTTGGAGTGACTACCACCCTTTTGCCCTGACTTGATTGCATTAATACACAGTTGGATAGACCCTACTAGGAAACTGCCTCCTTTCATCATGGTCTTTCAGTGTTATCCCAGTGACTTGCCCTTTGTTTGAGAAGTCTGCGATGCCTTGAGTGAGTTCTGCAAGACAAACAAACTCTTTCCCCACCGTGAAGATCTCAGGATGCAGAGCAGATTGTGCCGAAATTAATCTGCAGAGATTAATAAAGAGAAAACAATATCACAGTGCTGGGCATCAGCCACCCTTCTGTCAGGCTGGAGACCCTTTGCATATGTATGACATCATAGGGTAGCTGAGATTGCACAATTGGATGTAGCCTCATGACATTAGTTCACAAAGGGATTCTTTGAGCCTCTTTGCCCAACATGAATTCTTGTAATATTAAATACCCTCTTGCCTGATTCCAATTCATTCGTTTTGATCAGAAAGTGAAAAGTAGTTGGGCTTAGACACATTAGCACTGAGGAAGACTCCTGATAATACTGTTTCTGTCCATTTTCTATCAGTCGGATTTTGCGTAGGATGTGCAAGCAACATAGTGGAGCTCAGCTCTGCAAGTGCAAGCTCCTTAAAGACTTGATGTCAGAGCAGCCACAAGTCTGCTGTAAACAGAACAGGCTGAGGCAGCAGATAGTGGACATGCAAGATAGACACCAGCCGTAGAAGTTCCAAACAGTATCCCGTCATGTTTTGGGGATTTACATTATAAAGATCACAGTGACAATCACACTCACTCCACACAACACTCTTAGAAGTCTTTTCCACAGTGTCTTGAATCTCCTGCATATGCAGTAGTCACACACAAGCATTTAATTTTTGACACTATATATTACACACAAACTGTTCCACATATGTTCACTGAGTGGGTAGCTATAACACATGCTTTTTCCACTAAGGTTTCTAAATGTCAGGGATGTTACACATTTTTCTCAATGGCTCTTTTATTGGATGGATGATGGAGAAATAAACAAACAACAAAAAAAGTTGAGCAATTTTATCTGAGGTCAGAAGCCATAATTTAATGTAAAACATACCTGGAATGCATCATAAAAAACCAAAAAAAAAGCATGGTAATCGGTATGAGAAAATATGGAATACAGGAAGAGCCTCTCCCTTTATACTGGATTGTCTTATCAAATTTGCAATATCTTAGGGCTGGGGGGAGGAAGGGGGGTTACAATAGAGTTATGAGGACTTGGGTAAATAGGAATAAGACACAGATAATAAATAACCCCCTTGATTTCATCATAAGTATATTGAAAGATAGTGTTAAAGTTTGTCTATTAAATATTCTTAGTTTAATTGCATTGCTCACATTTCTCCACATTTTTTTCTAAAATCTGTAACTCCAGGAGTAATATGATAACCTTATTTTTATTACAACATAAGGTATAATAATAAACCAAACTAAACTAATCAACTAACCAACAAACTAAAAAAGCAAAACAAAACAAAAAACCCACAAAACAAAAACCAAAAAACCCACCACCACAACAAACCAGAAAGATGAAAATTAAAATACATATTTTAATGGATTGCCTTAATTTTTTTTTAAACAAGACTTGAGTTTCTGTTTGATTTATTTTGTATTGTAAAAGATAATCTGCTCAATATACCTTTCTGACCTCTTGGGGTGATAGTACCAGCTTTTTGAAGGAAAAGACTGTAGTTACACATCATCTTTCTGCCTGTATGAAATTGTTAATTGGCTCCAATCTGGTTCAAAATAATTTCATTAAAACAAGAAATAACAGACAATAATAAGGGTGATTAACAAGTAAGGAAATTATAGTAGTCTCTGTTTCAGTAAATTCATGCAGCACAACATGATAGAGAGTAGAAACCTGTCTTGTTTCACTGCAAAATATTTCATCAACTTCTAAGAATACACAGCTTTCTTGACCCAACTATTTCATTCATGGGCATGATCCTGGAGATTAAACCACATACTGCTAATTACAAACAGTTATTCAGATTTTAACTTGGACTTTTGGTCTTTGATGAGAAAGGTTGGAAATGTTGACCATTTATCTCCTCTCATGGCTAGAAATATGTGTCTAATGCCATCTTTAATCCAGCCACTAATGAAAATATCACACGTAGGACTACACATATCTTTTAAGTTTGTAAATAAGAGTATTATAACAGTGGTGTTTATCAGAAAAGTTGGGTGCATTGTCCAAGGCAGCATACACCAGATCTTGGGGCCAGGATGACAAAACATTACAAAGATTTCCACTTTCCTTGAGATGGAAAAACTAGCAGAAGTTTAAAATTATGATTTCCAAAAGCACCTGTAACAAATCCATATATACATCTGCACTCTAGTTATAACCAAAACCATATCATGGCTAATAGATAAGAAAGGACACGTGCTGTCTTTAAGGAGAGAAAGAATAAGATTAGTGCTTTCCACTTTTTCCTGTTTTTTGCTTGTTTGTTTGTTTGTTTTGGGGATTTTTTTTTTTAGCATTAAAATTACCAGTTGAGAAGTTCTTTCACACAAGCATGGTCTGACTGTGTTGAGTATCAACAAACAGACTCTGAGATCAGCTCAGTTGGTTAGACCACGGTGCTAAAAACATCCAGGTTGCAGATTTGATTCACATGTCGGCCATTCACTTGAGTTGGACTTGATGATCCTTGTAGGTCCCTTCCAATTCAGAATATTCTGTGATAAGAATCTGGTCATGACAGTAGGAACGGAGCAGCCATTGAAATGCAAATGGCTGGTGGATATCAAAAGCCTGTCCTTCCCTCTCCCATGTTTCAGTGTGTGAACAGGGTACAGACACCCCAATGCTGGTGCACGTAATGGTGACTTAAACCTGTGAAATTAGTTCACCAGGTTAAAGCTCGCCCTATTAAAGCATAAAATTAATACTTTTATTCACTCCTTCAATTTGAATTTTTTTTTTCCCTGACACAACCTACCTCTCATGAATTCTTAATTGATTTTATAGTTAGATGTACATCAGTGTACATGACAGATGGGTTTAAAATATATGTAGTTCTTATCTTGTACTCCTACCTTAATAACGCCAGCAGGATGTCTGAAAAAATCCTCTGAAAATGCAGCCAACTTCCTAAGGAAAAAAAGAAAAAGTATATATATAAACACTGTGATCAAAACTATGATTGTGCAATATATGAAGATAACCAGTCTGCAGAGAACTTCATATGCCAGCAACAAGTTAACACATCCTCCTCCCCAGCATTTCGTTAGCACCAACTGTAGATGAACATTTAAACTTTTATTAAATAAATAAACATTTATTATATTATTTGCTGCTAATATTAAATTTCTTTTGTCCCAGGTCTGATCGGCTAATGAAACTTGCCTACATGTTGCATCAAAAATGATAAAGGAAATGAATAATGATTGAAATGCATTCTGATCTTGTCTTTTATGATATGACTAATAGAACAGTAGTTTCAAAACAATAGCTGAACCTTCTGTCCAGATTGCTGAAAGATATTTTTTTAGTTCCACAGCTTTTTTTGTCATTACTGAGGGTTATTGTTATTTGCTTTTCATATTTAATTGAGACTTGAGACTAATGAAACTAAAAATTACAGATTTTAATATAGGTTAAAGTATTAAAACTTATATTACTTTAGTGTTCTTCTTGCAATTTTAATACAATCAGTAAAAAATAAAGGCATATAATTCCAAAAGTGATGAAAAGATTGAATTGTTGGCATTACTGCTCAAGTTTTTGTCATAATATAAGAGCAAGGGGAAATTGAATAGATTTGAAGGAAAGAAAATGTAAAGCTTGTTAAGAAACACTTATTTCTTCATAAGTTTCTTACTGAGCTTTTAAAACCCATTGCTACAAGATGTCTCTAAAACCATAAGTGGCCAGAAAAACAGTTAGGAAAGAGTTCTCATGTCTGAATTCACAGAAAGTAAAAATGGATGTGCTCTAGACCCTGCACCCTGAAAAGTTCTTTCAGTTCTAATCAGAGAACTTCTCACCCAAATACCTTGTGCTTTGTGTTTCGATGATGAAATGGCCAAATGAAGTAGTACAAGGACAGGTTTGTATGTTTGTTTTCAGTGACTCAGATATGCATCATTAATTATTCTGGGAGGGATGAAAGCGCCTGAAAGTAAGAAGGTGATTTATCACTGTTTTACCTTTCAGTTTGAAAAGTCTGCTAGTATGAGTCTATAAGTGCAGCCTGCAATTCTACATAACTGCTCTTCCCACCTCAGTTATTACAGAATAAACACTTAAGCTACTGCACCCATTTTAAGACCTTTTAGAATATAATTTTTCTAGTGACTAACAGCAAATAAAAAGCTCAGTCTTGACCTTCTCCTGAAGCTGCCCTTGCAGATAGACAGCTTTGTTTCAGATCCAAGTTCCTACTTTCCCTTTTGCAACTCATTTTCCTTTAATTTTATTGCACAATTCAGAAATACCCTACCAGCACCTTCCTGCAGAGTCAAAGACCCCAGTGAAAAAAATTCATAGAATCATAGAACTGTAGAATCATAGAATATGCTGAGTTGGAAGGGACCTATCAGGATCATAAAGTCCAGCTTCTGGCCCTACTCCAAGAATCGTACCACTTGCCTAAAAATATTGTGCAAATTCTTCTTGAACTCTGCCAGGCTTGGTGCTGTGACCACTTCCCTGGGGAGCCTGTTCCAGTGCCCAACCACTTTCTGGGTGAAAAACTCTTTCCTGATATCCAACTTAGAACTCCTCCCACTCAGCTTTGTGCCTTCTCCTCAAGTCCAGTCACTCATCACAAGTAAAGAGATCTGTACTTGCCCCTCTGCTTCCCCTCATGAAGATGTTGAAGACCACGAGGTCTCCTCTCAGTGTCCTCTTCTCTCTTGTGACATCCTATACCTTCGTACTGAAGCTTGTAATGCCTGCTGCTCCCTTATGGGTTGTTTCCAAATATATTAAGGCATTGACTTCTGCCACCTACACGGTGGAGAAATAGCACTTGCAGAGCACATGAGGAAAGAAGTTACAGCTACAGCTGGAACCCACTAAATATATTGAGGAAGGAAGTTGTGGGGAAAGTACAGACATCAGTTTTCTGAAAGCTGCAAAGCAGTGTAGCATTCACCAGGAAATTTTCTCTAGTTATGTTAAATGGAGGAGGAAACAAGACCAGAACTGACGTATTTGAAATCAGTGTGGATGGGAATGAAGCTCTAAATTAATTTCTCTAGGGAGTAAAGACGGGATTAACCATGTTTTCTCTATTTTATCTAATCTGGGTGCAATTTTGTTTTATTTCCCAGTTTCTGTATTTCTCCATTTCCATGTTTAAAAAAAAAAAAAAAAAAAAAGGCTGTCAAACAAACAAGAAAAAGAGTGTACTTTTTCTATCATTCTTTTTTCAAATTCCTGTTATTAGAATTGTAAATCCTGGAGGTCCATTCACTCAGGAGGGATCAGCAGGTGTTTTATATATCAAATCTGCAAAGCTTTTGTTTGATTTTCAACAGAAAAAAAGAAGTAATTTAGTGTAGAGCACAAAGTTAACCAGTAAGAGATGAAAAATAGCCCAATCAATCCCCCAACACTACAATTCTGTATTCAGTGACTGAATAATCAAATCCTTATACTCTACACTAGAATTTACTCTACAATTTACACTAGTCTGTAAACTCCAGGTCACTATCTTCCCCCATTTCCTTGAGTTTATGTTAGCATAGCTAGAACATTCTTACTGTGTCAAAACAGAATCTTAAGACACATGGATCAAGTGAATGTAATTTGTAAGGCAGCATACTTAGCACAATCTTCTTGTTGATTGTTGAAACAGGCTAGTCTTATCTAGAAAACTGAGTATCTATAATTTCCATTTCCTCACGTATTTATGCATGTTTCTATGTGTTTTAACCAATTTGTATTCATATCCAGTAGTCTCAATGTTCCTGTTTACTGTAGCTTTAAATTCATGTGCATTTTTTGATTTCAGTTCCATTTACTGCCTGTTCGCCTTGGTGTTACTGGGAAGAGAGTCATGCTTACAGTTTTTATCCTTCGGTATCTTTTCAAACAGATTTGAAAATAAATACTGCTGTGAAGAAAATAACATAAATTATGCTAGACATGATAATTTTTTTCTTTTTTCCCCCATCTATTACAAAGGTACATGACTTATTGGAGAAGTTAGTTCTTATGGAGGAAAAAACCTTCATAAATTCCACAGAGTAACAAGCTATTTTAAGTCTCTGTATATTTGAGTAGCTCATAAATATGCCTGATTTCAGCCCTAGATTTACTATATTTTTAATTTTCCAACAGATTGGCCATAGTTTTAAGGGTTTCATTTGAAACTGTCTGGTCTATTTAAAGGGCGCAATGTACTTAACTATTCAAAAGGTTCTCGATCCCATGAATACACTTTGCTAGTAATGGAATAGTCATTTTCCAGGCCAGTAAAAAGCTATTACTCACTGGAACACAAACAGATTGTGAGAGGGAACACTCAGGTTGATGGCTGGCAGCCTGACAAAGGCAAGTGGGAAATATGGCCCTTTCTTGAATTAAGTCGCATTGACTCTATCTGTTCCAAACATTTGACTCCATTCTTCTCATGATACTTACGACAATAATAGGATAACAGATTTATGTCATGAAAGCACTGACCTTTGTCAGACGGAACATTTTGACAGGAAAAGATGTGATATGCTGCTCCGCACTAAAATTTTGACAGTGACTGACAGTGTGGCTGTGTATCAACATGGCAAAGCTTATGCTTATGTTTTTACATTGTCATACTTGGATTAACTCCCTTTTTTTTGTCATCATTGAGCACATAAAACTTTTCTAATGAAATTCCTAGATAGAGACAATTCACACTGCTGAGAATCTTTAATTCACCACACACACCTGGAAGTGATTTGTCTTTTAAGGAAGTATGGATTTTGGGTGAAGTGACAGACAAACCTAGTGAACACTGATGCTTCATCTGTTCTTTCACTGCATGGCGAGGTTACTCTCACCTTGAGAAAGTCTAGCTTATATTTCCTGCCTTGTTGTTGAAAGCTTTATGTTGATGATGAACATTTGATTCTGCTTATTTTTTGCATGGAGGGGTTAGATTTGATGAAATGTGAATAAGTTTCAACTTTGAGAAAAGAGATGTTACTCATGGAATTTGAATATTTAGGATATAATCAATACATGGGTGAAATTATTTTCCTTTGTCTTCAGCGTTGGTGGGTAGAGACATTTCATGACCATAGCAGTAAAGAAAAAGCCATATATGTAGGTAGTTAGACAAGGTGAAAAGGAAAGAGGCACAGAAAAAGCTTTTTGTCCAAAGATAGGGTGCAAATGTTCAGTATATTTTTTTGAATTAGAAATTATACCTTTCAAGGTACACTTCAGTAGCCACACTGAACTATTCATACTGCCTGTTTTTCTGGTGTGAGTAATGACTTCTTATCTGGGGGGGATTGCAGTACGGCAATGTTGTACAGCATGCAGTGTTCAAATCCTGTGGTTTTTTGCGTAGCATGAAGAATATCTTCAGCATTGTGCAGTGCAAACAAAATTGACAGTCTCTACCCTTGAGGATCATATCTTGCAAACTCTTACACACAAGTAATTTTATTCACTTGCAATTTTCTTCTATTTCCAGCATTGTCACCAATGAATGACATTCCCAGGACCTCCAGCACAGCAGGATCAAGACCAGGAGTATTAACATTGACTTTTGTGGGAGCTCTCAGAGAACAAATCAAACTCCAATACAATCAAAGCAATGAAAACTTGTTTTCATTCTTTCACCTTCCATGATTTGGATACAAAATTGCCTAGATGTGGCATCCCTTTCATTCAACACTTTGAGTGACATATAATGAGGTTTCATTGTTCACTATTACACTTTGACAAATGTTGTGTTACTATTGATCTTAAGAGTGACTATAAAAAACATCGACTCACTGGAAGCATAGCGCAAGTGTAGTGAGAATACAAATGATTTATGCATGAAACATGAGAAAAGAAGCAAATGTTACCTAATCTCAAAATGGGTCAAATTCATGACAATTTAGTTAGTGACAAATTAAGTCATTTTTCTACAATATTAACCAACTGTGTCCCTTTTGATTTGTGTCCCTACTGATTTACAAAGCAGAAAAGGTCATTTTCCAGGCAGATGGGGAATTTCCCTTGCAGGAGGGAATTCAGCTTCTACATGCCAGACATAATGAGAACCAATAAATTAGGAAAAGCTGCTGTTTACCTAACATGAAATATTGATGGCCAAACCCATGAGACTGCTAATGTCTGCATTCATCATTTTTTCAAATTTAGAGCACAGTAGCACAAGTTCTGATAGATCTAGACATCACAGATAAAGTAACATTAGAAAAGGTACCAACCACAGAATGCAAATATAATACAATTGAATAATTTCAGTTTCTTCCACACAAATTCAACTTTTATCTGCTAAAATGAACTGGGTGAAATGTAAAGCAGTACCAAGCATAAACTGTATGGCTTGAAGTATTGACTAGAAGACCTTTTCACTCTTATGTTACCGGTGACTAGAAGCTGGTATGCAAGATATGTGAAATGATCTGGTAGTCTTTGTTCAGTTCCAAGACTGTGAGACCATAGGTCTCCTTCTTATGTCAGTTCAATCCAGGCACTCAGACTGAAACAATCCTTTCAAGATAGAAAGGTACCATACAACTGGAAAAAAAGCATGTTTAATAGCTTAAGTTAGGGGAAGAAAACTGATCTATGTAATTAAATGCCTTTTCCTTCAAATTTTGAAGACTTTTTAGTGAAGGGTAAATTATTTAAAGGGACAAAAGCAATAACAAATTAAAATGCAATATTCATTTACATGCAAATAACCTCATCATTTGGACAAATGGAATATCTAAGAAACTGTAAACCTCTCTCAAAATCCTGTCAACATATGCAGGGAAAGTCAGATAGATTTTTCTGAGGGTTTGTGCACAACTGCAGACCTATGGAGTTACTGGCAGGACAGCTTGTCCAACCAGAGTGTGGTGACAGAGTCTGGTGCTGGATGGATACGAGGATGGATGCATTCATGTGACCTGGTTTTAGCTAGGGTAGAGTTAATTTCTTCTCAGTAGCTGTTACCGTGCTGTGTATTGGATCTTAATGAGAATGGTGTTGATAACACACTGGTGTTTTGTCTTTTTATAAGTTGTGTTTATCCTAAGTCAAGGACTAGGTGGTACTGGATGAATAAAAACTTTCTTCAGCTGAGGATCATGGTCATTCTCACTAATTCAGCTATCATGAGATCATATCCAGTGTGCTATGTCTAGTTTAGTGCTCTCCAGTACGAGAATGACAAACAGAAAAGTCCAACAGAAGCCACCGAGATCAATGGCAAGGAGCAATTGGGAGAACTGAAAGTGTTTAGCTGGGGGGGGAAAAAAGCTGTCTTCAACTACAAAGAAAATAATGATAGAGGATATAGACAGGCTCACCTCTGAATTCCACAGTAAAAGTACAAGAGGCAAAAGGGGAAAGTTCAGATATTAGTATAATAGCTTTTGTGATGAGAGTAATTGAGCACTAGAACAGATTGCTCAGAGAGGCTATGGAGTCTCCATCTTTGGTGAAGGTCTCTGTGCATCCCTGAAAAACATGGTCTAAGTTTGAAGCTGGTCCTATAGAAGACCCGTAGAAAGTTGGTTTAGGTGATCTCAGAGAGTCTTTTCAACCTTAATTACTCTGATTCTTTGATGCTAGCTATATAACAAAACAGATGAGTGGACAGTGAAGGATACCATCCTGGCAGAAAATCTGTCCCAGTAGGAGGCAGTGGTCAGCACAATGTTCTTAAAAATTTCCCATGGAAGTTTTGGTAGAACAGTACCTGGACGCTCAACTACAGTGATTTATTTCTTTCCAATGTGTAAAAAGGCTGCTTTAAGTAGTACCTCATTCTGAAACAACATTCTGAATCCTGCAGTCATTATTAGAATGGATAAAATTATCATGTCCACCCAAT
>VWZG01007266.1:1376182-1387927 GCA_013396735.1 Grallaria varia
GGTGGAAAGCTAAAATAGCTCATTAAAATGGATATTCATTTTGACAGTAATGAAGAAGACTGTCACCTCTCCGTATAAGTACCTAAATATGTTGAGTTATGAGACTACTGAAAATAGATGTGAATTTAATAGGGTTTAGGGCAAAAGTTTCACTTTAAAAGAAGAAAACAACTAAACCTATAACAACAAAAAAAAAGCTCAGAATAATCACTGATTTTTGGATGTATTTAAATTTATCAAAAAAATAATACTATAAAATAATGCTAAAGACTACATGTATATATTATTATAAGATGGTGAATTCTGACTTTTCTTATAACTCTATAAATCCAAAATGGCACAATTATTTAACTATGTGGCATTTACATGGTTTTCTGAGAGCAGCATTTAATTCATACATTTCCGGTCTTATTGTTCTTTTGAAGGTCGAGTGATAACTGACTGTAGCACATAAAGCAATAATATAATTTACATTTTAAAACACATTCTTTTTAAAACCACAGCCTACTAGCCATTAGGATCATATATTATAAACGTGAAATAACTTATTTGCTGAAACTAACAAGAAAAATGTCAAAACTCTATTAGCCATACATTTGTATTTTCTTAGGATTCACTGCTAAATTCTCGAAAAACTTGTCCCGTTAATAAATTTTATTTATTAATAATGTCAGACCACAAAATACTGGACAATTTTCAGGACAGGCTAGAGACTGAAAAGTCTACCCTTGCCGTTCACGTTTGGTCTAGCTTTGTATTCCATAGGAAATTCCAGACAGGAAGATTTACTCAATGTACACAGAGTGCATTAATCCACTGCACTACAAAGTCCATTAATTTTGAATACTGCAATCAATTGCACTAGATCACATGGTGATAACTACATTATTACCTTTATAAAAATGCCTTTACTGATACTGAGGACCTCATTTTTACCTCTGGATACTTTGTGCAGTTTTGCACATGCATAAGAAAAATCTTAAACACTTATGTGTATGTTAAATGTTTGCATTTATATTTATTACATCTTTAGTATCATAATATTAGGACAATCACATAATTAAATTAAAGATCTGTCATACTTTTATTTGTTTGTTTTCATTGTTAATCTTTGGAAATTACATTAGCTATAAATGGAGATTAATGAAATTAAAGGTTCACGATAGAAAGTAAACCCATTTATTCCTTCCCATTTTGGTAAATTTAAAAGGATCGGCCTAAAGATATAAGATGAAATTTTGGGTTGGGTGAACTCTTCAGTTTTTTAGTGTCAAGAACTGCTCTTCAGTTTTAGAAGAGGGACTCACATTGTTTATATTCAGATACTTATTGCATTGACCTTAAATGAGGGCAGAAGAAGTAGATGATTCTTTATAAAACTGAAGCATATAAACATGTTAGTCAGTTAACTGAACACTCAGACAGATCTCAACAAGTGGATGAGGTGGAGTGACAGAAACCCCATGAAGTTCAACAGAAAATACAATTCTGATAATTTTTTTCCTTTTTTTTCTTTTTTATTTTCTAATTAGTCCAGCTTTGAGCAGGTGGTTGGACTAGAAGCCTTCCAGAAGTCCCTTCCAAACTAAATTATTATCTGATTCTGTGAATATAAACAGAGATTTTATTGTCATCTTCAATTAGCAAATCAATGCTCTTAAGAACTTTTTGGGTACAGAGTGATAGCATAAGACACAAGCCGGAACACAGGAAATTCCAGATAAATATAAGGAGAAACCTCTTCATCATGAGAGCACCCAAACATTTGAAAAGGGGGACAAGAGGAATTATGAAATTTCCAGACTTGGAGATATTTGGAACATGGCTGAAAAAGATATGAACAATCTGATACAAATCTGAGCTTAGTCTTGCTGTTTTGGGGAGCCTGTATTCTAACAACTCTAAGTTCATTTGCAGCTGAAAGAATTGAGTGATTCCAAACATATAAAATTACCTCTAATTTCCTTTACATTTTAAAGGCTTGCATGAAAACTTCCCTCCAGCAATTCAATTCTGGATTTTTTTATTTTTTTTTTTTTCAGTACAGATATCAACATCAACCCAGAGCAAAATTTCTCCTTTCCACACATATTCCCACGCATATTCAGTGCATTATTTTACAGCAATTTCTGGCTCAAGTTTGCATCTGAAAATATATAAGTCCTTCTGAAATACATATGATCAAACCCACACAATGTATAAGCAGTACTTAGCCAGTTTTCTGGTAGAGCCGGAAATAATGAACGATTATAAGACCTAATCTAGTTTTTGCATCCTTCTGGATTATGTCCATGAGATGCTTATGACATCTTAACTGAAAAAAAAAAATCCCTCATCCTTCTTTTCTTCCTAGGCTCAGCTTCATTCCCCATTTTCTCCACCTTTTTCCCCCACCAGTTGCACAGCGGGAAAGGGAATAGGGGCTGCAGATTGTCACACATTGTCTCTGCCACTTCGTCCTCAGAAGGAGGAATCCTCACACTCTTTCTTTGCTCCTGCCTGGGGTCCCTCCCATAGGAGACAGTTCTCCATGAACCTCTTCAATGAGAGTCCTTCCCAGGGGCTGCAGTTCTTCCAGCTCCCCTGTGTGTGTCCCTTACACAGTATGCAGTACTTCAGGTGGGTCAGTCTAGGAGCTGGTTGGCATTGACACTCTTGGATATTGGAAAGCTTCCAGCAGCTTCCCACAGAAGCCATTCCTGTATCACCCCGCTACCAAAACCTTGCCACACAAACCCTAGGCACATGGAATGACATTGTTGATCAGGCTTACAATTTATACTGCTGGAAATGGTGGACTGTGCCAGAGATTAAATAGATTTTTGCCTTTTCACAATAAAGTTTTAATCTTTCATCATAAAGCCTCAAAGTTGTCCCTCAATAAAGGAAATAATACTAGCAGTGATAATCTATAAAAGGACATTATTAAAGGATCAAGGTAGAGGAATTCTTTTCAGTTTGATTTTCATCAACCAGTGTTTGCTGGCCACACTCTGTTATCAAACTGGCACAAATCTCGATTGATTTACTATAAAGTGTGCAGTTTATGGCTCACATTATTCCCGTCAAAGAATATGGCTTTTCTCTCACTGTCCCTTCTCTTCCAGCTTTTGTTTTCAGTAGATTCCATGCCATTATCTGTGTTTTAACTCAAGAAAAATTATAACAGGAGGACATATCTCTTTTATGGTAACTTCATGATATTTGTATAAAATTGTATTTGAAACATCAGAAAAGCTAAAGATAGAATAAAGAGGATATTTGTCCTCATTGCCGGACTTTTCATCGTTGAATTTTTATTTTTTTTTTAATCTTGAGACCTTCTCTATTGTATTTTAAGTAATATTGTATCAAAAGTGTATTGCACAATTCCTTGCACTCATTAAGTCCTCCACCATAAAGAATACTAGAATATGGTGGAAGAACATGTAAAATGTGACCCACAACACCAATAGTCATTTCCGATTCTAGTCTTCCTTTATCAGCAGTGATAAAATTACAGTTTTAACTGTAGTATTCTTCTCACATTTCCTTTTAGATGTTTGTATTCTTTTTGCAAAATTAAAATCTACAGGGTTTTTTCCTCCCTTCTGTGCTTAAATTATGTCATAGATTTGCTTTGTTGTCTTTGACGTGTTTAAAGTGAATGAAATAGTGAAAAAAACGACATTTGTTCGAATTATCTGGACCATGGTTTTCATATTACTTTATTCTTTCACATTACTTCTACTAGTAATGCAAATTTTAATCTCAGATTTAATTTAATTTATAGCAGCAAGAACTTGAAACAATGCCCGACTTCAAAGAATTTGCTCTGGACTTTGACTGAGTAAAGGCACTGACAGTTGGAGATCATTGAGGTTGCTCTGGATTTACCTCAGTAATATATCAGAGAACGAATCTGTGATTTGTTTACAGGTGTATGAAAGGGGAATTTTGCAGAGGACAATATAAGGGCCAATTTGACATCAACAGCATCCCTGAGCAACTGAGGCTTAGCTTTTATTTGCTGAAAACATTTTCTCTACAAGGCGGATGGTTCCTTGGAAGAGAGAAGAAAGTGCAAAATCCCATTTACAAACAGTAACAGTCCATTGTCATATCTCTGACACATTTATATTAAAGTACTAAATACAGCTCAGCCCTTAATAACCCTTTCAACAAAAAACTGACAGTTCAAATAGCCATTTTTAGGGTCTTGTGTTTTTTGTGGGTTTTTTCATGTAGAAACTTGAACAACCATTAAAACCCTATCTGAAAAAAAAGAATGAAATGTGTTTGTTATGTCCATTTATGTATGTCACTGGCTTCCTAAAACACCTAGTCTTAGGGACAGAAATAAATCCTGTTAATTTAATGACGAGACAATAAAAAAATATGTCCTGCTCATTTATATTAGTGTAAGATCTAATAAAACACCCTCCAAGCCAGAACTTGGACGAAGAAATTTATATTCATATTATTCACAGTGAATTGCTCTTAATTACACAAGAGCAATGATATTGAGTCCATTGCTCTTTAGAGCTTGATGTACCCCGTAGTTTAACTCATCTTCCTTTTGCTTTCACAATTTATCAGGAAAAATATGATAACTATAATACAGAACAGGACATGTACAAGCTAAAACGAACCAAAGTAGCCCCTAGAAACATGTATTGAGTCACAACTAACAATGCTGTGTTCAAGGCTGGAAGACCAACAATAGATGAAAAAGTCACTACCTAATGGAAACAAATCTAAATGTTGATGAGGCAAGGGAAATTAAGGAACTGACACAGAAAAGTCCTTGATAGCTGCATTCTGCCTTAATCAACTTGCTATTTAATTGTTCTATCTAGTCTTGTTTATGGTTTCTTTAAATCAGTTTCATTGTCCTGGGATCAATGTTATTTTCTATCAATGTAAGTTTGGTATTGTTCTTGACTTATAGTAGATGTTGCAGTGTAAACCAAGCATAGTTCAAAACAAAACTAAATAAAACAAAACAAAACAAAGCAAAACAAAACTAAACCCCACCCCAAACAATGTTCAGTCTTTACTCAGGCAAGAAGCTGTGTTTTTGACAGCTCTTGAACATTAAGAAATTTGAAGTGAGAGAATGAGACACTTAGAATAATGTTAATCAAGATATATGGAGAATTTAAAGAGCTTTTGAATCAAGTTAAGAAAAATTTTGAAAGTTGAAATAAAGAAATGGGGGATAAGAAATTTCAGAAAATACTTAAAAGAAATTAAAGAAGCAAATTTCCTCCTTTTATATAGATTTTTGTAACACAGATGAGAAAGAATGTTTCTATTATTTTGTTTTAACTTTGTCAAAAAACTTCTGTTCCCGCAAGGAATCCTTTCAAGGAAAGACAAATGCGGTCCAGTTAAAACAGGTAAAACAGCACCATCTAGAAAGAGTTACTCTAAATTTTACACACTGATGATTAATTCATATATATAACCAAGATATAGAGATTTCCAGGAAAAAATTCACTGCATTGTGAAACTGAAGCAGTTGGGGTTTTTTATGTCTGAGGAACAGAAACTCTATCTTCTGTTATTTTTCTCTAAAAGAGTAGAAAGATATTATCATATATGTAGAAAACTAACCATAGATGCCAAATTATAAAACTTGTTTTGTTAAAAGTCTTGGAGATATTTGTGGTGAGTTAATTGCTCCTTTTTGTAGAATGACCCTATAAAATGTTGTGAAATATAGATAACTGTAAAAGTTTCCCCTGTGGAGTTCAATATGAGAGGACAAAGTTTCAAGGACTGTAGAAAGACCATGATCTTTTCCTGTTTCCATGGTGATACATTTCCAGAAAAGATACACCAATTTAAACTAGTGGATCCTACTGCATTATCTTTTAAAGCAGATTTAACTCTGCTGGTTACACTGGACTGAAGATCAATTTCCTGAGGCCTGTTCAAACTCTTTCTATTCCTCTCCATTTAGATAACATGAGCTAAGAGGAATCACAATGCAAAAAGGAGAATGAGAGCATGAAGATTCATGAAGTCTCACATTTTGAGAAAGATCAGTTTCAGACATACAATCCCCCAAAATGGCCCACATTCCTTACATGTTGATCAGAAAACAGGCATTCTGGATAAAAAAGCCTCAGAGATCTTTCTATCTGTTAATTAGACATCACACTCCACCTATGTTACTGCATGCTGGAACTTAAATATCACAATTTACTGAGACATGAATTGTCATGATTTGGATTTTTATGTATAAACTTACACTAGTAAGGAAGATGAGCCTTTTAAATGGAGATAACACCTGTCAATCTACTAATCATACATGTGGAAAATTGGACAAGCTATTGGACATCCATTTTGCTATTCCAAGCATCAAACTTCAAAGCTAAGATTAAAAAGAGAAAATGCTCAGCGTACTTGTATTAGACCATCCTTGAAATCAGCCTATATCTGATGGTATGTTAGTAGGGCCGTAGGATAATTATTTCTCATGAGAAACAGGAAGACAGATAGTCATTGTCTGTGGTTACTGTAGGAGAAGGAGAATATAATGTGTGAAAAGATCAGTCTTTACTTAGCTCATTGTTTTTGGTCATGAACAGAATTGTAAATTTTCCAGACTCTTCATTTCAGTGTGGTTTTTAAGTCTTCATTGGGAATCAGGAGAGAGGGAGTGACAGCTCTGCAAGAAATGTTCCCTTATTGTCACTGGATTGTTTCTGCTCCTAATGGATTACATGAGTTCATCCTGCTGTGTAGTTGTTGCTTGACTTATACTGTGTTGAGACCACGTGGACATTGCTAGCCAGGATGAAATGTGTTACATCCTGCAACTTGCAGGTGGGAGACCCGTGAGTGCTGATGTTTCTGTTTTGGGGTTATTTACTCTGGCAGTGGTGGAGATCTGTTGGAATTAAGCACCATGTTACACAAGCTATAAACAAATTGACTCCTCATTTTCCCTTTGAAAAAACTACTTTATCAACTTTCCTTAGTAATGTCCATCCTCCACTGGCCTATTTTTCCTTCAGGGTAGTCCAACTGATGCACATGTAGGTAAATCATGACTAATTGTTCCCAGCATGACTTTAGGGTTGAAGTTTCTTACTTCTATTTCAGACACAAAGAAGGGCTCATGTGCCTGACAACTGAGATAGAGATAATGTTTCACTTCTAGCAACTGGTGTAGTGAAAGATAAGATCTCTATCTGCTCTGGGTATATCTCTATTACAAATTTCCTTGAACTTGCATCCAGAGGCAACAAAGTTGGTGAAAGAGCTGGAACAAATGTCCTCTGCGGAGTAGATGAGGACTTTGGTGTTGTCTAGTTTGGAGAAAAGGCAGCTCCCTACAGCTTCCTGAGTAAGGGAAGCGAGGAGGGAGGTGCTGATCTCCCTGGTATCCAGTAACAGGACATAGGGCAATGATTCAAAGCCACACCAAGGAAGCTTTAGTCTGGGCCTTAGGAAGCATTTCTTTACTGTAATAGACTTCCTAGAGAGGTAGTCAGTGTCCCAATCCTGGCAATGTTTAACAGTACTTGGACAATGAAGTTAATAATATGCTTTAACTTGCTTAACCCTGAAATGGTTAAGCAGTTGACTGGATTGTTGTAGATCCCTTCCAAATAAATAGTAATATTATTTCTATTCTATTCTATTCTATTCTATTCTATTCTATTCTATTCTATTCTATTCTATGCTATGCTATGCTATGCTATGCTATTCTATGATGTAACTATCATGGTTGTTACAAAACTTATTCAAACAGCATTCTGTCGATTTCCATCTTATTCCTGTAGCAGCCTTTTATGGAAGTCCATGTTCCTGTTTGCTTACACCTTTTCCCTCTATTCTCCCCTAGAGACACCGAGAAGCTTGTGTATATTCACCAATTTCCAGACATGTACCACTGTTACTGAAACAAAGTTCAATAACTAAATTAATTTCCATAAATTATATGTGCTTCACTAGTAGAGAAAATTCTTTGCTTTTTTTCCTGTCTCTGTTATTTTCTTTCTCCTCATTCAAAAACCCTGCAGCAAATTCCAAATTGTTATTCATAAACAAGATCCTATGTCAGTGTACTTAAATCCTGCTTTTCCCATGCAATCCATATAATACAGCAGCACATTCATTTCCAGGTTCCCAGCTATGCTTAAAAAATTAGATTATTGCAAAAATATGCTTTCAATTATTTTGGATCTTTAAAATATATTTAGGATTTCTAGTTTCTTTTGGCTGCCAGAGCTGCTTTCAGACCAACTTTTGTAAATAAAATTTGATCTGATATAACCATTTCACAATATAATCTCACTTATTAATATATAGTTTGGGAGATGGATTAAGACACTTAGAATTCCTACTCCCAGACTAATATAAACTGAGTAACCTTCCACAGATTCTAAGGCTTAAAGATAACATACAATTTTAGTAACATATTTTCAAATGTTATTTAATTAATTGGACTTTAAAATTGTAGATTTAAAAATATACTAAAATAGCAATAATTGTTTATGATCTTTAATAAGATATGCATTTTATCTTTCACATTAAAAATCTACAATACAATTTCAAAATAATGGAAAGACATTGAGAAATGCTACTTTACTATAGAATCTGATGACAAAATAAGAAAAAAAAAAAAAAAAGAAAATACAGATTTCAATTAACTTATATTGTTTGCATTAGCCAGCAGAGTTCAAAGAACTTAAAAACTCTGTAGTCACAGTAACAAATGTGTTATTCTGCTACACTGTTCTCACAAGTTTATATGCCAAAATGAGCATGCTTTTCCTGGAAAGCCAGTTGTAACATCTGTAAAATTAGAGCTGGGGCAATGTCTTCTTCCCAGGGATCTCAATCTGACACATAAAAGAGGTCAGGTGGATTTTATCCTCACAGTGCTGCTTTTCCTTCAAAATATCCAGAGAAGCCCAGACTGACCATCCAGGATAAGACATATAGGACACTCGAAATGTAGCTAGATGAAGCGGAAGGGATTAATTTCTATAAATTATTTGCTAAGGGCAAGTTAGCAGTTCTGTGTCTACTCTTCAGAAGAGACAATTAATTGTGGATCCCTTGGCTTGTTGTTACTTATTTTAAAAATCAACATGATTCCACTCTCTGAGGTAACCATTCCACTCACGAGGAATACTGAGCACCCACAAACCTGCCTTCTGAAACTGCTGTTATTTTGACCAATGTTTTATAGAGACACAGTATCAGATACTGGTGACACCCTCGGCATGCAGAAGAAATGAGAACTTTTTAAGGATCTTCAATATTTGGAAAGTGCAAACATCAAAGGAAAAAAGCACATTTCTCAGCTTGAGGAAATACATTCAGCTAGAATGAGAAGAGAGCTAGGGTTGATTCTATCTCTAGTATGTGTCACATAAATTTATCAACTTGCAGTTTATTGTACCCAACAGTAACTTAAAAAGTGAGAAAAAATTTATTTTAAAAAGACCTGTTGTAATTTGGAAAGCATTTTTTGTTCGTCAGTCATCAACTATATTAATTTTAACACTGCAGCCTTTGTGAAAGATCAGTATTGCTTTAGCAGGGGGACAAGTTCTGTAATGTTAATGACAGACTTTGAACTCCCAAGAAAGGTTCTAAAATGTTCTTACTTCACTGCAATTTCATTGAAAATTGATGCAGAAGAAATCTCGTGTAAGGTGAGTTTGTAATTTGTATTCAGCGTGAAAGACAATAACAGTATAGTCAGTGATATTTCCATTTTGACAGGTCTCTTTCCTAATTTCTCATAGTCTACTTTTGAAAACCCTACAGATATTTTAATCCAATTCAGTGACACATTTTAGTACCTGAATAGTAAGGTCGAAGACTATCTGATAGAGAAATTTTAGCTGAGTGCAATCTGATTATATGAGAAAAAAGACATTGGAATTCAGTGCTCTACCCTAGTTAAACAAGGTTCAAGCAACTCTTTCCTTCCTCACTCCCCCCTGTGGAATGGATAGACCAGCCATTGAGACTCAAGTCCTTCTGAAAGCAGCTAAGAAGTTTCTGAACTAAAATCCCTATTTCTCCTATATTTACTTGTTGATCTTTAACTGAGTTGCATTACCCAGGGAGAAGTAGTGTTGTGTCATTTCCATACCCAGCTCCAAATCTTATAGCATTGGTCCTTTCAGCATTAGTTTGAAGGTGTAGATTGCACAGCCAGAGGTCCTCGCTCATGTGAAAACAATCAAATATTTTAACAGCAATGCTGTCAGAAATATTTTTTTTTCTCTTCTTTTGAACTGGTTTATTTAGTCAGATTATTATGCTTTAGTTTAATAGTTAACAGATGTGTAAGAGTTTGTGTTATCAGTTACAGCTCATAAAACGTTTTCTTCACATACATGGTAAGTCCAACTGTTTCAACTGTGAATATGCATGATGATGGAAAGTACTACTTAAATGTGCTAATTATTAATCAGTTTTTGACAATGGAATAAATCTCTTGAGAGCATCTAGTTAAAACTCACTACTCAGGTGGGTTCAGATAGAACAGGTTGGCCAGAGAAGCAGTGGATGCCCCATCTCTGGAAGTGTTCAAGGCCAGATTGTATAGGGCTTTAAGAAACCTGGTCTATTGGAAAGTGGGTTGGCAAGAGGATTGGAACAGCATGGCCTTGTAATTTTCTTCTAACTTAAACTGTTCTATGATTCTACAATAAATCAAGTTGCCTGGGTCTGTGTCCGGCTGAGTTTTGAATTTCTTCAGAGATGAATATGCTAATTTTTGCATTGGTCATGGATTGGATGTGTTTGCTGGGCCATACGCTACTACTTCAATGTGCTGCTACATAGTCTTGAGATTTATTTCAATGGTTTGCAGACAGGAAGAATGCAGGCTACTGCCGGTTCATTAAAAACAGAGGAAATAATAAATATGCCTGAATTTTTATGTGTTTAAATACTTGCTATGCACTGAGATGAGGCTCCCAGGCAGTGAACTCCGAAAAATCTGAGAGGTCCTACAAAAATGCAATGCTCCACTCAGTGGGGATTTATCTCTCTTTACTAAGTCAGTATCTTCTGTAAACTGAGGATGACATTATTGCCCACTTTCCATCTTTTATCCGAAATCAAGGTTTCTCAGGTCAGCAGTACCACTCAAGCACTTAATCTGTGCATAACACCAAACAGAATGGGAGTAGTTTCTGTACGGGGATTCTCAATGCTTAATGAAATATAACTCCAAGAAGATATTAGCCAAAAAAACCCTCCATGTAGCTCTAATACACCAACATTTTATTCTTTTCCTGAACTTTCATCCTCTCTAACTTATTGTGCTGTTTTATTTTTAGTGTATGGAGAATTTGGAATGTAAAAGTGATCTTCGCCTTTGCTTTCATGTGGCTTTAATAATAACGGCTAAGATGCAGATCTAGTGTATGTGGGAATCAATTCTTATATCCTCACGGTAGTGAGTATAAAATATGGAACATAAAATCACACAGCTATGTACTCAGTAATTACAAATAATTCATCTTCATCTCCAGCCTTTACAACAAAAGTATTAGTTTGGGCTTAAGGAGCTGAGGTAGAGCAGTAGCTGAGAGATACTTGAGCCCTTGTCTTTTTTGGTTATACTTCCATCACTGTAAATGAGTGAGTCATTTCTGATGGCATAAATAAAACACATTTCCATTGTTAATAGTCCAATTCCATTTCTAACAAATGAAATATAGAAATAACATCTTAAATTATTTACAAGTAGCTGGCTGAATTTAGCAACTTTCTTGA
>VWZG01007266.1:1392649-1410926 GCA_013396735.1 Grallaria varia
ATGACATTAGTTTTTGAGAACAAGATTTTTATGCAAAATAGAGGCCTTATGTCTCAATAGAAAGAGTTAACGTTATTCCACATTATTGTGCATTTCTATGGGAGACAGTTGAAAAGCAATATACAGAGGCATACACCATAACAGGTCAATGGACCAACTAGTATTTTGACTTTGACAGTGACCTGAAAAGTGCTTCAGAAGGTGATCTAAAACATTCATGATGCACTTAGTGAAATAACATGTCCACAAACCGAAATTTCTCTTATTCTTATCATACTTCTTATTTTAATGTATGTTTTTGGGGTAAAACAGGTGCACAGAATCAATAGAGAACAATTTACAGTCATCCAAGATCTGTTCAAGATAAAGCACTAAAATTAATTGTCTTTGATGCCGAGGTGATTGGTATCAATTAAAAAAAAAAAAAAAAAGAGAGAGAGAGAGAGAGGAAGAGAATTTGAATTTCAAAGGCTTAATTTCTACAAAAGCCGTGACTAAAAAATAAAATTTTATTAAACTCTATAACGGTCGCTTAGCCCTAAGTATTATTTGTCTTGTTACACCTAATTTTTCTCCCTTTGAATGTGCTGTATATGCAACCCCTTCCTTTGATGACTACCAAAGTCCTGTCCCTCGAGTCCAGCTGAGATTGTGGAATTTCAGAGATGAGGGCCTGAGAGAAGTCACTAAGTATTTTTTTAAAATTTTGCTTCTTTTTTATTAAGATTTAACTGAGCTTTGTTTCAGAGTAGTGGACTGTGAAACTAGGGTAGGAAGATTAGACTTTTCTGGGAAAAATATATGTATGAAATATTACTATGACAAGGTTCTACGGATAGTTTGTGATGTGTGAAATGAAATCCCTACTCAATGTGCCTAGGCAATGCAATTAGTGCAAACCTGGTGAGGGATTTTTTGTTAGAACTGAAAAGATTTGTCCTGAAAAGCAAGTACCCTAAAAAAATCACAAAATAAAAAAAATCCCTAAGAGATCCACTCTGATTTTTATGCATCTATAATGAGTTAAAGTGAACAATCATTTTCAAGACACTTTTATGGCTAAGTTCTGAATATCTAGCAAATTCCTGACCAGAATAGTAAATGCAGAAAATAATGAACCTTATCTGGGATTCAGTCACTTTGCAGTGGTGGGAAAACTCAATCTGACTAGAAGATTCCCATTCAACTCATCTAATAGAATATACCATCTTTAAAGAAAAAAAAAAAAAAAGCCTGAACATTTTCTATGGAAGAATTTTTTACTTTTTTCTTTCAAACAGAAAAACAAACAAACAAAAAAAAAACCCAAAACAAAACCAAAAAACTGATACCAAACAAATAATAATAAAAAGACTACTCTTAAACCTTCTCCCAGGAAAAGTGAAACGTGGAGTACTAGACAGAAATCGCTTTATCCTGGAGAGAGAAGACAAAAGTGACAATATGTTTTCCCTGATGAAAATATGAATTTTATTTCTTCCTGTCCAATGATGAAATGTAATCTTGTTTTCCTGCTTTCTTTCAATTTATAACAAAGGAAAATACTTTTGAAAATGACACTGATGGAAAACAAATGTTTATCTTCTAGCCCAGCACAACAATCAGAAACTATACAAAGAGCTTGCTGAGACTGAAGTGGACAGGCTGATCTAGCAGTTACTCTTTCTCTTAACCTTAATGTTATTTAGGACAGAGCTATGTATTTCTGGCTTCAGGGCTTGAGTGGTTCATAAAGTTTTGTTCTGACCCTGTGCACAGACATGAAACCCATACTTACGTTATTATGGCCTTGTTACAAGTACAATTTAAAATAATGAAATAAAAATATGAGAAGCTTCTAACAACTTAAACCCATCAGAAATATGCCTGAACCAATTTTCAGATGAAAACAACACAAAGACTGCACATAGTAATAAATCCCATGGGCTCAGGAAAGTTCCTAGGCACTGGAGTGTGTTGCTGGGTCATTAAGCTTTTAATATGTTCTTTGGCATGAATTTTGCCAGCCTTCCTGTATAGTTCCCTGATACAGTTTGACTGTCAAAATATTCTAAAGCTGGATTCCCAACAGCCAGTTTCTACACAGCCATCTTGTGTTGCAAGCCAAGACATGGTACTTAGCCTCAGTGTCAGAAAACATTTCTGGCCATGTTCCGTTTACTACTAGCCAAAATATCCTGGCTTTTGGCTGTCTAGATGTGTGTGTGTTCCCTGCATGTGTTCATAAGAGTAGGCAGAAAACACAAGGTTACTGTGATTATCTCTGCCTGAAAACATAAAGGGGATAGACTGTATGCTAAAAATAGAATAAAATTAAACATTATCTAAAACCTGAAAGCATGATTGAAACTGGGGTCTCCAAAAGCTGTATCTCTAGTAGTTATAAGATAATCCCTTGACTCAGCCCCTGGGGTAGTCTGGGTGGACACAGTCAGAGAAACATCTATAACCAAAGAAGTAAAACAGAAACCCAGGTTTGAACTGGTCAGGAAAGGAACTGTGTTTTAATGAATTTGAAAAGACAAAACATGAGGAAAATAAGGCAGAGGAAGATGTCTGGAAAAATTAATTGAATCACAGAATAATAGAATGGTTTGTGCTGGTAGGGACTTAAAAGATTATCTAGTTTCAACTCCCCTGCCACGGACGTGGCCACCTTCCACTAGACCTGGTTGCCTAAAGCCCCATCCTGCCCAGCCTTGAACACTTCAAAGGGATGGAGCAACCTGTTTCAGTGCCTCCCCACCCTCACAGTAAAATTTATAAGGAGGAATAGGTGGTTGGCATGAGATTGCAAACCTTAATCTAACACAAGTTCCTACTATGGTATATTTCCCAGATAGCTGAACAAATCTTTTCTAAGGAACTATTTGTAACCTTGTGACCTTTTCCTTCTTTCCATTTCCATAGCACTTAAATTAGTTCTCTAAATATATCAAAGGGTCTCTAAGCAATCTGATAGGTTAGAGCTACATATACAAGAGAGGAAACATTGATTTGAAAGGAAAAGTAATTTCTTAGAAGTTTTACTCTGTAAGCATTCTGTGTCTGCCAAGAGTTTAAAAATTGATACATACTCAATGGAAATTGCTATTATGCAAAGAATAAAAGATTCTAGCAACAGTTTGTTGTTGGTATGCTAATTATGATTTTTGTACTTTGCAAATGCTTTACAAGCAAAGATTTTGAACACATAAACTAGAGCTATCTGAAATGCTTTTAGAGTCAAAAAATATTCAATACAAAAATATTTGAGTCAAACAATATCCGATTGAAACAATATTCAACAGAATTGAGTGCTAAACGAAAACTGTTTTCTTTATTTTTTCTGAAAATTATCAACCTTTCTTAAGAAAAATTAAGTCACTCCAAATCACTAACAGTTGAAAAATGCTGACTTTTCAAGACCTGAAATTATTTTGATTGTCTCTTCTGTATCTCAGAGAAATCACCATCCAAGTCATTAATCTTGTAGGACCATTCAATGCAAAACGCCTAAAAGTCCTACAACTAGCAATAAGTGCAATTCATTTTTTCACTCTCATTTAATCTTTTCTATACCTTTCCTCTCCTGTAGCCTCTGTTGGAGATTTTCACCTCAATGATTTACACGGGAAAGTCTGGTTGGATAGTCTGTATATGCTAAACACCAAGTAAAATAAACCTTAACTTCAACAGTTAAGATCTCACTAGAGGACACCACATGTCATAGAATCATCATAGAATGGCTTGAGTTGGAAGGCATCTTAAAGGTCATCTAGTTTCAACCACCCCACACTGTGGCCAGGGATGCCACTCTCTAGTCCTTTATGTATAGTTGACAACTCAAATTGTTGGCAGGTCAAATCACCTGAATAACATGCATGGCAAATAGGCTTCAAGGTCTTCACTAAATCAGAAATATTCTTCACTGAATCAGAAATATTCTTCTGCTTTGTGAATATTGTTCTCAGCTGTGGAAATCACAATGAATCATACAAATAGCAGCAGAAGCTTCCCAGGCTTAACTGACTGCAAGGAAATCTTAAGAGGAGTCTGGTTAATTTATTCTACTCTTCTACCAGAGCTACAACCAAAACATAATACTGTTGGTAAACCCTTACTTATAATAAACCTTACCAAAATAATGTGATTTGTCAAATTGATGTACTTTTATTTTTTCCAGTGAACTAGTGATAGGGGAAGATAACTTGTTTATAAATTGTGAGTTTTATGTTTGCACATGAAGCATTTGAAAGCAACAAGTCCATGAAAAAATTAACATGGTTTTAAAGGTAAACTCACTGTCCAGTAAGAGAGACTAAAGTAGAGTCACTTGTGTATGAGCTTTTCATGAACTGACAGTGAAGCTTATACCATTGAAAATGTAAACATCACCAGTGCAGACTGCTGGGTCTTCATGCAATTGTCCCACATATACATCTCTAGTCAGCTGAACTGTCCTGAGAAAACCTTTCCTGGCTTCCAGCCAACAGTCCAGATGAGCACGTCTTCACAGGGTTCTGGTTCACCTCTGCAGTGTTTTGCAGATGCCTTTGAGCAAATCATGCGGCTTGTATGCAATTGTGACTGCGAGCCAATTATCTTACTTCATAAATGGTGGATAGCCCAGGGCCCATTCAGCTCCCTGCAAGACAGCAGGCTGCACACCAGCATTTCCCCTAGAGCAGGATGCCTCCCAAGGTCACTCCTCCAGGCTGAGGGAATCCTTATCATGTCAGATACTTGGTAAGTGAATGGTGAATAAGCACAATGACACTTTGAAATCTTAGCTGAGTGATACATATGATTGTGCATATATACTCCTTTACACATATTCTGCTGACCAAATCGGGGACCAAGTCTGGATCCAGATGCACCTGAATTCCCCTCAGAAAGGTGTTTAGAATACAACCAGAGCCTTGCTGAACTTTGTGACTCAACAGAAGAGTCTACCTGACAGTTTTGTTTATCCTGTCCTCCATGCAGTAAACAATCAAGCTTACCTTGCCATATAATCCTTAAAAACTACCATCATATTTACTATCAAACTTTGTTAAATCACTGGTTTATATCAATAAGGATATTGCCTCTTCTCTGTTGCGAGTGAATTGCATCACTCCATCCACGGTAACTAGAAACCTGTTTACATCAGGTGCCTGATGAAGGCAGTGGCACGAAGATGTCCTGATCTGTGGAGTGGACTTCACTTCTGGTCCTAAAGAATCATCAAGTTTTCTTCTCTGATTTTTTTGTAAGGACTGTGCTTTGGAAGAGCAATTCACACTGCTTCTCTGAGAGTCTTGTTTCAGTATGGGACTAATCATTTTCTGGAGAGGTTGTTATTTCCCACCAGAATTTAAGAAATTAAATGAAATTTATTCCACCTCTAGTCTATACTGTTTGTTAAAACAACCGGTAGTGTGGACCTGTGATGGTGGTGAATAGGACAAAATGGAGCACTAAGGTTGTTCTAACATATTAACGGATTGTTTTTTTAAACTAATCCCCAGGTTTGGAAAAGCTCAGGCTGTAGGGAGAAAGAAAAGCTGCTGAACAAACCTCTTGAACTATGATTATAGGGAGTGGGGGTTTGGACAGACAGGCTTTTATTTTTATTTTTTATAGGTCAAATTATAATATAGGTGCTCATATTATAAACTCCTGAGGTCACTGACAATCTGGGCCAGATTTTAACTCATGCTAAAAGGTTTAACATCTTGGTGCCACTCCCCTGGGCCTCATTACTTTTAGCTTTTTAGTATTCAGAGTTTGGTTTTTAGCCAGTTACTTTTTTTTCCATTTCTGTTTATTAGCGTTGCAAATGCGTTTACAGTACAAAGCTTACTATTCCTTAGACTGTTTCAGGATTGTCTCTAAGGTATCTCTAATTATGTGAAAACAGATTTCTAGTAATTCTTGTTTCAAGAACATAAAACATTTTTTGAAACAGAAGGTTCCAAATTGACTAATGCTTTCGAGTGATTTTTGCACTACACGGTTTACAGCATACCTTGTTTTGTGTTGCCAAAAGGCAAAGGATTGTCTTCTCTTTTAAAACATATATTTTTAAGATGAATGAGTACATAAGGGAAGAACATAGATTTGCTGATTTGAGTTGTGAACAGGTCTAATTTATAAAAACCATTGAAAGATTATTTCCCATGGCATGTTGCCTGAAGTACATTTTATTTTGAATGCAGATTTAAATAAACATCTGCTTTTTTCCCCTTGTAGTCTTTTAAAAAGCTGCCAGAATTCCTAACTAAATGTTTTCACCTCTGCCTCAAGCTGTAAATATTTAAGGAACAACCAAAATAGCAGCAGTGCATTTACTGCAGTAAGCATAAGCTGAAGAATTACTGTTATAAATGGAAAAATATTTGTTAAAAGATCTAACTGAAATAAATGTTCCTGATTTGAAAGTTTTATTTTATCTAAGATTAAAAAGAAAAAAATCTAAATATCATTATGGGCCCTATAAACAAAGAAAACATAGATCAGAATTACACATTACACCTTCAAAAATAAAATGATGATATTCATCTGCTGATTAAAAAACCCCAGATAATTTAGACCTACACATTGTTGTTGTCATGTTACTAGCCTACTCAGAAAAAATATTAAAATACATAAAATATATATGGTAATGTGGTTTGATAGATAGTGCTTGCCTGCCCAGTCAGGGGCTATTTAAAGGTCTCTTGAAAATGGTGCATTGAATCATTTTGTAACAGAGTAGATTAAAAATGGCAGCTTGTCTCTTCTCTCTTGCTCATGTTCCTGCTCTTATCAGCAAAGCCTTGATTAGTTTAAGGAATTTTTGCGTGTTTTAAAGTGATTCAGGAAAATTAAACAACTCATATTTTTGAAAGTTGATCTGAAATTCACTGAAGCCTTTGAAAAGATTTAAATGACCTTTGGGTGAGGTGTTGGGTGTTAGTATAGTTGGTACAGTGACTGATCCAGTCTGATGCTACAGACTAATCTTACTCAACTTACTGCCTGCTTTCATTTCTAATGGCTGGAGTTTGCATAATTACAGCTGAAGACAACCATAATGACAACTGAGTTTGTAATTTAGCAAAATTAAAAATTTAGAATATTCATGTGAGAAATTTCATGAAAACATTATAGGCTACTGCATTTTTTAGGCACGATGATGGATGCTTTCTCTAGTAAGATTAAATTTTCATGATATCAATACACACAATCCTTATATATTATGCAATGCAAAAAACCTTACAAATCCTCCAATATTTCTCAAAATCCAAGGAAAAGATAAAAAAACCAAACCCAAACTGACTGGGGGCACAACCATCTCGTTTATCAGCCACTTCTCCTAACTTTATGCCATATAATTGTGCCCTTGTCAAGACAACTACCTAAGAAAATCCAAGTATTTCTGTGTTATAAGATATAGAAGTGCTCAGAAAATTAGAGGTAATCAGGATCATATGAATTATAAAAATTTTCAATATATGTCTGCCAGGTTTAAGATGTGAGACTCAAGACACTTTATCAATGCATATGCTGCTCTGATCGCAATTTGTACTGGTTTGAGAGTAAATATATCACTTCACTGAGCTGGCAGACCTCTTAATGTGTGCTTTTTAGAAAAACAAATATCTGTAAGATAAATATCTCCGTAAACATACCATTATGAATGTGCACTAATGTATACAGCAGGATGAATACATTAACAACAAAAACCTGTCACTCCTACCTCTCTGTCTCTTTTTTCACATTCCTTTTTAGCATGTCAAGGCAACCAGATTGAATAACCCTGTAACTCTGTTCCCTTGTGTGATCTTGTTTTTTATTTTCACATGTATTCTACTTTAGATTGCTCATAATTATAGTGCTAGAAAAATATGTCTTCTTTTGAAAATGTGCTGTATTATGAAGAAAAGCGGAAATATATAATAAGAAGAGTTGAGTGCTGCAGTAAGTAAAAAATTGTTATCAATATTGATGGTATTAGCCACAGCTCTTTTTCTCTGAGCATCTTCGATTATAGTTATCTGAAGAGCAGTCAAGATACAGAAGATCAAATTCTGGTCTTAGTCACACTGATTTAAATGCAGGGTAACTGCACTGCGTTTAAATGTTCTTAATGAAAGAGCTGAATTTTAATTTGATTTTCAAAGACAAAAAATGTGTTTCACTAACAACCTGTTAGGGTGAGTCTTTGGGACTTTTTTTTTCCTCATAGTCCTTTGATCCATTTTATCAAAGTATGTTTATTTATGCATTCTTTTATAAATGGAATCACAGCTCATTTAGTATTTCTCATTGGGATATCACTTAAGCATAAGTCAAGCTCTGCCACGTACAGTCAGATCGTTTAATAAAAAAGATTACTTAAATACCAAAAGAACTGATTAAAGCAAAGCCCTGGTGGATTCTTCAGTAAATATTTTTAGACTATTACACATACCTCATAATGCTTTGTTAATAACTGTAGACATTGATGGGCTCTGGGACAGATTAGACACAGCAATCCAGGCAAAAAATTGTGAACAAAATAGATTCCTGAGCTCAGATGTCTGTTTACCTAGACCAGAGCATTTATTCTCTTATTCATTCATTGTCAGGACCTGGAATATCCCTTTTTTTTTTTTGTTCCTACCTGAATATGGGAATTTCTGCTTTTCTACATGATGAACCAAACTTCAAGCCCATATGCTAGCACAGTCATAGAACTGCAAAATTGCCCTACAGTTTTAGCTTTAGAGAAGAGCAAATTTTAGATTGGGCCTGTGTGACACATGATGATATGAACACAGACAGCTTCAGAGCAAGGGGGTGCAGGACGTGTTAGTCCTTCAGCTGGTTTCAAAAATAATCCCATGTGATACCAAAATCTGCAGCCAGCCCAGAAGGAAATCATTGAGCAGGGTTATCCACGCTGATTTCAGTACTGGCAAATGCGCTTTTCAGACCACACGTTCTGTTGAGCCTTTTGCTGGAAAATTTGTCGACATATACCCTCACTCTTCATGATTCAAGTTGTCTCTTCAATTCTTCTATTATCTTTTATGTACAAAAATAACTGTGGATAACTGATAAGAAGAAAATTACTATTTCAACTGAGAAGAAAAGACATATACCCTTTGGAGATGTTGGTTGACAGACAGCTGAATATGAGCCAGCAGTGTGCCTGGGTGGCCAAGAAGGTCAATGACACCATGGCTTGTATCAGGAATAATGTGTCCTGCGGGACCAGGGCAACAATTGTCCCCATGAACTTGGTATTGGTGAGGCTCTAACTCAAATTATGTGTTCAGTTTTGGGCTTCTCACAAGAAACAAATTGAGGGGCTGGAGCATGTCCAGAGAGGGGCAACAGAGCTGGTGAAATGTCTAGAGCACAAGTTTGATGCAGAGGGGCTGAGTCAGCTGGGGGTGTTTAGCCTGAAGGAAAGGAGGCTGGGGGCGGGATCTTATCACTCTCTACAACTACGTGAAAGGAGTTCAGGTGGCCAGGTGGGGATTGATTTCTTCACCTAAAAAATAAATTACAGGATGAGAGGAAATGGCTCAAGTTACATCAGAGGAGGTTTAGTTTGGATATCAAGAAAAATCTCTTCACTGAGAGGTTTGTCAAGCTTTGGAACAAGCTTCTCAGGGAAGTGGTGGAGTCCTGTTCCTTCCTATTTAAAAAAGTGTATATGTGACACCCGGGGACATCATTAAGAGGTGGGCTTGTCAGTGCTGGGGTTAACACTTGGACTTGATGATCTTTGAGGGTTTTTCCAAACCTAAGCAGTTCTATGGTTCTGTGATTTAGAACATTGTAAGATTGTAAGGAAGAAGGTAAAAAAATAGACTTAATCTTATTTATCTCTTCAAGGTATCTGAGATTTCTCTTCCCTCCAGGTGATATCTAAACATATACTTTCAGTGACAAGGCCTGAAGACTACTTAATAGCTACCTTTTGTTGTTCTTTTTCTTTTTTTTCCTTTAATGTGTTTGTACAGCCTCCCAACATCTCCCTGATCCTTGGTGGCTGTAATGACTTGCACAAGTATCTGTGGAAGTTCACAGTGCGGCAGAGACCTCTAGAGCAGAGACCTTCATTTCTCTAGAAAGCAAGAGACATGGGAGTTCAATGACTCTGTGAAGGTAAGATGTAAAATCATGGCAGCCCTTCAGACTGAATAATGAGTTTCAGAAATCTATGTGTGAAAGCAGACATCATCATGCATGCATGAATGAAAAAAAAAAAAAAAAGAGAAAATAAGAGCTGTATTTCTGTACAAATTTGCAGACAACTCAGAACACATTGAAATCTCTTATATTTAGACCTCATGACTTAAATTAAGAAGGGAGATAGTTACTAAGAAAACATGACTATTGCTAACAAGTTTGGATGGTGTCTTATTAAAACCTTGTCTGCCCCAAAAAATATAGGAGGAGAACATATTTTTTTCTGATGATATTTTTCTGGTTGTTATTTTTCTGATGATGTGTATGTATAGCTCACACAGTGATCTACCCTCTACACAAGTAGAACTTATGAAAAACTGGATCTACAAAGTATGCTTGGCATGAATGAAAAAACTATGGATATGTTGATGTATACAAACTATAGTATTATCTGTTAAGACTACATTAATGTTTTTTGATTGAGTTAATAGAAATGTAAAACTATAATGTTGTAGATAACTGAGAAAGTTTGGATTTCTTGTTTTTATTAGTAACATAAAACAAGGTATTGTCATGATAACATAACAATAGTAATGCAATGATTAGCACTGATATGACCCTGATACATGAACAATCTGAAAAATGTTAAAATTCCATTCTTTTAGCATTAACCAAATACAGCTAAAAATTTGGAAAAGAAAAGAATATATACGGACAACACATGGATATAAATAAATCTCTTTGAACTTTTCCTCAAGGGTGTATTTAATAAATCAGATAGTAAATACGAATGTAGTTAGCAGAGTAAAGTGATTTTGTCTTGTTTTTCCCTATTATATATCTTTATTGCATATATTAGATTTTATTTGATTCAAGCATGCTCATGGATTGTTTACTGAAGTCGTCCTTCGACTTTCTCTAATAACTCCCACAAAACTGGTTAGGTATTAATTTCACTAAGTAGGAAGTGCTTAATTGGCTTTATCTAATATGAGTGTAATCAGACAGTCAACAGAGCAGAGGATTCTTTTAACCAAAAGATCTCCTAAAGAAGAGATTGTCTGTGCTTCAGCAGCAGCCTCATTAGGGTTGCCATGAGAAAATTTCCTAGTGTGGAAATGGGTTTCTAGTTAGGGTAGAAAATCAAAGAAAATTTATTTTAAAAGCAGTCTGATTAGAAAATTAGTGTCCCTGAGCTGAAGGCTGCAGTCACGGCCAAGTAAACTGTTATAGAAGTTGCAATCCTGTTTCCTGCAGGCAGAGCAAGTAATTTAAAGTACCTCTGGATGCTGGTTTAACTTCAAGTTGTTTAGTGGCTTTGGCCCAGAAGAAATCTTATTTTTTCTGGTATACATTTGTAGAGAAAAAAATCCCTTAATTTAGTAGAACCTTTTTCATTTCAGTCAGAATGATGGGGTTTTTTTAGGCTTTAACTATTTAACAGCTATGCTATAGAAGAAAACTCCCAAGGAGAGTGGAGTAGACCTGTCTCTCTACCAGAGGCAGCAGAAGTGTTAACTTGAGCAGGTCAGGGAACAAGGCTGTTTCAGACCTGTAAAGCTGTTACAATTATCTTCACACTGCCCTCTTTTAATGAAAGAATCATCTTTATTGCTTGCAGCATTGAAAAAAAGAGATGGAAAGTCAATGGACCAAAAAATGATACAATACTTTTGTTAAATTAGATCCCATTGAATGTAACATAGCAAGTACACAGAAAATGAGCAAAAATCAATTCTGGAGTAGTGCATGTGTTATTCCTTGTTCTATGAGAAAAAGAAGTAAATTTGGATTTGACAATACTTTTCTAGGTTCTGTTAAGAGCCTCACAAAGTCTTCAGCTGAGATAATCAACTAAATGCTTCGAACTAAATGGTGTTGAACCTGCAAGACTTGAATTTCTGAATGCAAACTTCCACCTGATGATGCTTGACAAAGACAACTGGATCTACTTTTTTCCCTATCTCTCTAGGAAGAATTCCATCTTAGTACTGTTCATTTAGCCTTAGTACTCATCTCTTTGACATAAGAAGAGAGTGAATAAAATTTCAAAATCCTCAAAACGTCTGAAATACTTTGAAGTATCCAGTGAAACATTGATTGTTGCCATACACAGGCTTGCTCACAGTTTGTAAAGCTCTGAATATTGACTACCCCCTCCCTGGGGGAATACCTATGACATTAAGTGCATAAAAATGAATAGAAGCACTAATTTGTTTAAAAGTTGTTTATCTGATACTAAACAATCATGCAGATCTTCAAGTCACTAGGAGAATGGTGTGAGGGAAGTGAGTAAAACATGAGAGTGCAGGAATCTTCTTTCAAAACAAGATCAGAAGTTTATTTGTGAATTTTGTTTTACTGTGTCAAATGGCAAGCGACTGAAAAAGAGTCTGAGAATAAGACACATATGACAATGTTTTCAGAGTATATTTCCCTAGTGATTTCAAATAATCTGTAGCCTGCACAATTTTTGAACTAGTGCTATCTTTTGTTTATTAGATCTGGAAAGATTCCTTTTCTTGTGACTTAAATTGCTTTTTCAACTTTTTTTTCAACACTAACTACTGGCATGAATTTTTGTGGTACTGAGTTCCTCTGCTATACTGTATGTTTTGTAACAGCACATCTAGTATTTTTCTAACTTGGCTACATAATAAAATCACCTAGATGTAGCTATTTTACACCACATTTCTATGATTTCATGATACTCTATCATACACGTACTTCACGGACTCATCCAGCCTGGCAAACTGTGGTCAATTTAGTCCCTTTTGACACTTCACTCCTTACAATTGGAAGCTATTCAGTACTTGGGATTGACTCCGTTCCCTTTAGCTTTATCAGAATTTATAAGGAGATACGAAACATCTGCCATGTCTGTCACACTAATGAGTTCAGTAAGGCACAAGGAACCAGAGAATTTTATTGTAATACAAAACAGAACTTTCAGACACTGGCAGATGCATAAATATAGATATAACAATGTATAAAAATACAGAAAACCATACGCACATGCAAGCAGATTAAGTGGGACTTCAAAACATATCACGTAGTTCCTAAAGTTTTTAAGACCAGCTAGACCTTTTGATCAGCTCTTCACTGCAAAAATATCTTACTCTTTCTCTTTGTTGTGCCTTAAGGACACTCACATCGGTTAAGCTACAGAGACACCTTGACTTGAAAGGTAAATCATTTCACTGTGATGATACTTATTTAAATAAGGGACACTGAAGAATGGAAGTCAAATGGTTTTATGAGCAATTTTGGATCTGAGTTTAGATTAACTCTTAGTAGAAAATCCTGACTTTACCTCCTTATCCATCTTGCAGATTCATGGAATGAAATTCAAGAGCAACAGAAATGTGTTGACTGCCATGCATCAATTTAAAATGCTGTATGTTTGTCTTTTTCTGTACCGTTCCTAATCAGAACATTGAAACATGCATGCTCAATTTTGAGCCATGTGGTGAGGCACTTATGAGATACTTGGGTTGTCTTGAAGTTCCCTGCAAGAATTTACCATAGTTGATGTAGTCACATGAAATGTGCCATCTGGTTGAACTCAACATGAACTCAGAGCTCTTTACTAAATCTTCCCTTTGAGGGGAAATCGGAGACATAAAACTTGAAAGGGATTTATAAATCATAACAGATATAAATATGACAGTAGGATTTATAAACATGATTATTACGACAGGATTTAAAGGTATATTTATAATCTAAATCAGATATATCTCTAAAGCTTAATAAGGTGGGGTGCTGAAATCTTTCTGTTCGGGACTTATAACTTGATTTTTAAATCTCTCATTGAATTTGTCTGTCTTATTTGAGAAGGAAGAGAATGGCAGATGAGTCTGTGAATTTTTAAATCCACTTTGGAATGAGTCAACTGTTTCAGAACTTATTTAAACTAAATGTGATCTTTAAAATAAAGGTCTGTAAAGTAAAACAAACTCTTGCAGATTTATTCAGATAATTTATAAGTCATAAGTGAAGAAATCTTTAAGCAAAACATACTCTGAAAATGTTTAATGTTTAAATTTTCCTATATCTAAAAGTATCTGTCTTGTTTCTACAATCATCTTTTAGTTTGAGACATAAATAAATCGGCTGAAAGAATAAGAGCTTCTGAAGCACATTTGAATTCACTCCTGATACAGCCCAAACCATGAATGTCAACGTCAATGCAACTGGAATTATGCACTAGGACACTAGTTTTACTTACCATTATTGGAATACTTGGAATGTTACAGAAGAGAGGCTAAACATATAACATACCTTCTTACCCTTGATTCTTTCCCATGAAGGTGATGGACCCTATCACCCAACAGTTTAAGCTCTAGTCTACTCTCTACAAGTACATGAAAGGAGCTGGTGGTGATGTGAGGGTCCGTCTCTTCTCCCTGCCAACTAGTGATAACCTAAGGGGAAATTGCCCAAGCTGCACCAGGGGAGTTCAGGTTGGATATCAGGGAAAATTTGTTCACCAAAAGAGTGATTGAGCATTGAAAGAGGCTCCCCAGAAAGGTGGTGGAGTCAGCATCCCTGGAAGTGTTCTGCAAGGTAATCGACATGGCATTTTGTGATATGGTTTAGTGGGCAGGGTAGTATCTGGTTGAAGGTTGGACTTGATGATCTTGGAGGTCTTTTCCAGCCTTAATGATTCTAAGTCTCAGCAGAATTATGATGAGGTGGGTAGCCTAAGGAAAGCTTTGCTCATCATGTATTAATTCTAATTCATCTGCTGTGGCACTGTGGTCAAATGTCTTGTACCACTGTATCTTCTCATTCTTTATTTCTCTCATCTATTTGAAGAAAAAAAAAAATCACTCATTTTTTTAGGGCAAAGTCTGTCTTTCATGCCTATCTTGTCAGGACAGAAATGTTCATACACAAACCAAAAATAAACAATAGTATTAAACATTTTATATTCAACTGAACTTTGAAATGGGTCATAATCTTTCTCTGAGGAATAGTCTGCTACAGGTAAACTCAGTTTCTGCAACAGCAGGTAAATCTTATCTTGAACAAATTGTGATGTCAGCCAATATTACCATTATCACTCTTCAAAAATAGGAGATAGCTGAAAGAAAGTAATTTAAAAGCAAAAAACCTGAACTCCAGAAGTGTAACTAGCTTACAAGAATAATTATGGGGCTCTACAGTCAATATTGCTTCTGTATATCTCAGCTGGTTGATTAACTCGTAAAAATACTTTTAGTTACTTCCCTAATTTTAAATTTAGAAATATTTTTCTTTCCTAGTGTACTTGTCATTGCTTCATTTGTGTTTCAAATCCTCTTTTTTTCCCCCGAGATCTTAATTTGGCAAAATCGTTAACTACAGACAAAGGATTAAGAGAATATTAATATTTAGTTTTGTTGACAAGAACAGAAAACACATCTATGAAGCTGTTCGTGAGCAGAACTGGGTGGGAAATAGTTTCAAACAATGATCAATGTAGCCAGCTTGTCTGGCTTTGTGGTAAATCAAAAACCATTCAGGGTTGTCAGCAGACATACAGAAAAAAAATCTTGATTTCAGTGATGCGCACTCCCATGTTAAAGGTGTCAAATATGGGTTCAAATCCTTGCTTAAAAGAAGGGAAGAATAATTTTAAAAAAGAAAAAAAAAAAGAAAAAAGTAAAGCTACCCCTGAATGTGTTTGCCTTCCTAGTCATGCAAAGTCATTATACAGGTATCTGGCATGGAATGGGCGAGTGTTATTTACATTTTTATGTCTTCAAACCTCAAATTATATATATATATAATGTATAAAATCATTCCCAGAAAAAAACATTTTTTAAAATAAAAAAAATTAGAAAAAGGAAATATTGGTTTCAATAGATTCCATTTAAAGCAACATTTCAGAGTTTCTATTCAGCCTAAACTAATTTGAACTAGGAAAATTGTAATAAAATTAGTACATAGACCCAGGCAAATATCTTATTTTATATTTAATTACCATAAAGTAGTGCTGTCCACAAATAGAAACCCAGATATTTACCTCTCTCTCTATATATTTGGACAAAGACATCTTCATGACTTAAGAACTGGTCCATAAAATGCACTGGGACACAGAAGAGTCCCAGCCAAACACTGTTTGCAAGTAGATGACCATGGTCTGTGCATATGATTGACGGATATTTTGTGATCAGATCTTCTGTGGATTTTACCGAATGCGGGATTTTGAACTGTAAACTATTTCAGAGTCAAAGTCTCATCTAAAAAAGATACACAAAGCAGATTAGTCATATTTTCTATAAGTAGCAACAACAACAGAATCTGTGAGAAAATTCTAAGTGATGGACTTCATTCTGTGAGGAAATTATGTGCAAAAAGATCCACAATAAAGTAGACAAAAGAATGCCACAGACCATCTACAATGATTCCAGTAGCCAGTGGCCAATGAGAGATAATTTTCTACAAAAATGGCTTCTGATGTCTTAGTCCTAATCCTCAAAGGAGAATAAAAAATGTCATGAAAAGAGGAGTTTGAGAGCAAGTAATCATAAGTTTGATCTAAACATAATGAACTGAATAAATACATTTGTAAATGTATCATATATTACAATTTTGCCCTGTCACTCCCTGCTAGATATCCTCTCTTCCAGAAATACTAATTTTCACCTTTTTTAGCAGGGTCTGTGTTATGGATGTGGTTATTTCAATCTGTAGGATGCAACATTTGCAGAACATTGCCACACTGATAGGTGTGATTGTACTGTTAGGGGTTGAAATTTTGGAGGCTGCCGTAATCAAAGAGAACTCATAGATGAGTAGGAATCTAAATAAATTTTGACTGTGCAGCCAAGCTGATCTTGAAAATGTGAAAGATTTGAAGGGGTTTTTTGTTTGTTTTTAATGTCTTGTGAAAAGCAGCATTAGCTTAGTCTGGTGACATGGGAAGTGGATACAATTCGATTCAGCAGCAATAACCATAAAGAAAGAAGAAACGTCCGTAGCTGATAGATGTTCTGCACTGGCTTGTTAAGCACAGCTGGTGTGTTTAAGTCTTTGGTTCCTTGGCCGGAAGACCAGTGACCCTCAGTGCGCCCCGAGTTGGTCAGCTGCAGAGCTGAGCCCATTAGAAATTCCCACTGCAGGCACACACAGTGCAGTAGAGCACAGGAATGAGCTGTGATGTTGATTGTTCTAATGGAACAAGTGCCCCTGCAGGGGAGACTGTCCAGTGGCTGTCACTGAACTGCGCCTGCAAATGCAGATGTAGTTGAGTGAGAATCTTAGTGAGAACACTGATTTACAACTTCAAAAGACAGTTTGCTGAAGCCCAACTTGTGGACTTGTGTTTCGTTTGTTTGTTCTCCTCCTTTCAATAATGTTAAAGTTCAGTGATGGAAATTCAATTTTAAAAAATACTTTCTGCAAAGCCTGATGTCCTTGATCTTTCATTGCAGGCACTTTGAAGTGTATCAAAATAATTAGAAAATTCTGTCAGATATTTGAAAAATATTTTGTATAATTTTTGGGAAAGTCTGTTTTGGAAAACCACATTAAAATGGTAATGAAATACTGAATATACATTGCATACTGCAATCTTTTTTATTCTTACTTTTTAAATTTCCACTCTGTTTTTCAACTTCTACAAGTTTTCAAAAATAGCGACAACTCATCTTACAGAAAGCATGAACACTTAGTGCTTCTCAGGTTTCCATGTAACCTTCAGAAAGTGAGTATCCAATCCAGAGTTAATCAGTCTTCCTTATATAACTGTAGAATAAGATAGAACTCCCTTCTGCCTTTTACTGGTTTACTACTACTTTACTATTGGTTTACTACCACTTTACTACAGGTTTACTGCAGGTTTACTACAGGTTTACTACGACTTTACTACAGGTTTACTACGGGTTTACTACAGGTTTACTACAGGTTTACTATTGGTTTACTACGGGTTTACTACAGGTTTACTACTAGGTTACTACAGGTTTACTACAGATTTACTACTAGGTTACTAAAGGTTTACTATGACTTTACTACAACTTTACTACAACTTTACTACAGGTTTACTACAGGTTTACTACTAGGTTACTACAGGTTTACTACAGGTTTACTACGACTTTACTACAGATTTACTACTAGGTTACTACAGGTTTACTACAACTTTACTACAACTTTACTACAA
>VWZG01007266.1:1411152-1431990 GCA_013396735.1 Grallaria varia
GGTTTCAGCCCACAAAACCCAGTTGTACAACCCAGCCCCCTAAGGCACAAACAGTATGGTGCTCACCAGCCTCTGTGCTGGGCACCACGTGGCCCCCCTGTGTCCAAAGCAAAAAGTAAAGGAAAATCTGTTTTCTTTCCAAAAGGCTGGTAGTCACAGTCTGGTCGAGAGTGGCAGTTGCAGTCCCGTTGAGGTGCTGGTCCTCCTCTTGATCTGACAAGTGAGTGAGTCCCCCTAATCCCCAAACGCCAAGTTTATATAGGCTTGGGTTCAGATGGGAACACCCAGTACCTCCCGCGGGGTGAGGAGTTTCACAATGGGCAATTTTCTCAGTGATATCACAGGATATCTTGGTCTATTTGATGGCCCATTAGCAGACATGACCCCTCAGGTAGGATGTGAAGGTGTTAATGATTCCCAGAGGGGAGTTCTCACACTTGAATCATTGGTGTGAAGACAGGGAACCCTCTTACCTCTGTTTTCTCACTCACCTAGCTCATAGCCTGAGGTGTCAGGTGTGTCCTGGGCAGCTGTTGCAAACAATGCATCATTAACAGTTCATGATAAACGGCAGAGAGGGTATAGAATATGCTGTTCCATTTACACACACACAGCGATAAACTGGTCCCAGCCACTGTAACTAGGACAATCTCTGTTCCTTTTATCAAACTCATATTCCAACTTAGAAGTGCATTTTTTCTGAAGCATTTCTGCACTGGCAGTGCACTAGTGTTGTTAAACATGAAATTGCTGCAATGACATGATCTATTTCCATTTAAATTGTCCTGTCAAACTCACTAGACCTCCTTATGCTCTAAAACTGAGGAACTTTTAAAAGTACTTTTCTGAAAAGGAAGAAAGAGGATAAGCCTTGCAGCCTATAGCTAAAGATTGAATGATGAAGGATGTTACAAAGTTTGTTACACTTGGTATGTTTTTGTGGGTTTTTTCACCCATTTAGCTTAATATGACATGCCTACTTTGGAATTGCCTGCATTACAGGGCAAACTCTTTTCTTTTTTATCTAAAGCAATAACAGTGGATATAACACTTGAATGGTGGGTAATCTCTGTGGATGAGACAAGGACAATAGGACACATTTTGAAGTTGCTCGCATAAAATCCAATTGCATGATTAATATAAAATTGTGCTTTTTCTTAGCAGTAGAAACACAGGAAGATATTTAACTTTTTAAACTGTAATGAGATGAAGTTTCATTCTCATCTGTCATTTCCTAGTTATAACAGTTAATAAAGGGAAAACCAATTTAATTAAACTTTAAGAAAGGCTAATCCTATAATGTTGTGAAATGGCTTTACCTTGACTCAATGTCGGAAATCTGCCCCTAGACCACACCTTGGAAATAAATTGAGTATTAACGGTTCTACAAATTCTCTTACTGGATTCATGGAAGATTCAGACTGGTGGGTCCTGCTGATTTATCAATTATTGTGGAGCAATGCCTATGACTTCTCTGGGACATGTGGCTACGGAGACTTTTCTGATAAGAAGGAATGACCCTTGCAGTGGTGCAATACAAAAATGGGTGAAATGGTGCAATCTTTCAAGCCCTGAAAATACAGGCTCTGAACTTGCATTCTAGGCAGATGTACACAACTATCCGTATGGTCCTTTTGTTCCTCAAGGTTGTGTTGCATCTCTTTGTGACATATGCCACTTTTTAGACAAATAGTTTTGTTGTATCTGCAAAGAGTTTCTGTACATGTAAAACATTTTATACATTTTATAAACTGAGAACTTAAAGTCCACTCATGTGGACCTGTTGGAGAGAGTCCAGAGGAAGCCATGAAGATGCTCAAAGGACTGGAGCACCTCTGCTGTGTAGACAGGCTGAGAGAGTTGGGATTCAGCCTGGAGACAAGTAGGCTGCAGGGACACCTTAGAGCCTATTCTAGTACTTAAGGGAAATCCAGGACTTGGAGGGGGACTTTTGACAAGAGCATGAAGTGACAAGACAAGGGGGAATGGCTTCAAACTAAAAGAGGGTAGATTTAGGTTACATATTAGGAATAAATTCTTGACTGTTAAAGTGGTGAGGCACTGGAACAGGTTGCCCAAAGAAGCTGTGGAGACCCCAGCCTTGAAAGTGTTCAAGGCCAGATTGGCCCTCCAGGATGGGGCTTTGAGCAATCTAGTCTAGTGAAAAGTGTCCCTGCCCACAGCAGTGGGGTTGGAATTGGATGACCTTTAAGGTCCCCTTCCAACCTAAACCAGTCTATGACTATATGATTATACATGAAATCTATATATGAATGTTTTTAAAATTCAATCACTGAAAACTCAACATGGAAAGGACATACCTGGCTCTTCTATTGGTAGTAAGAGAAATGTGTCTTTCCTCTGAGCCACTGTGAATGACACAGTACTCAAACAAGAAGAAATAACTAGCAGGCGGTTTTGGAGGCACTGATGCAAGGACAGTGGTTAAACACCAGCTAATAGGTTTTTAGGCTTGTATTGGCTGGTATGTCAAACCATGAGCAGAACAAGAAAAAAGTCATATTGTATCACTGAGAATGTGTGAGTGGAGAAGGAGCAGCTCCTCACTTACAGGTTACAAAGATAGATAAGAATAAGGAAAAGCGAGAGAAGAGAAAAAGAAACCAAAAAGAGAGAATAATAAAATAAATTTGGAGAACAGTTCTGAGTACTGGATAACCCTATTCCAATTACCATGTTGCTTGGAAAAAAAGGGATCTATCTGAAACTACAAATGAAACATTCAAGGGAAGGAAACAGAATGTTTGTTCGCCATTTACAATTTTAATAAGAATTGTATTTAAATTTTTGTTAGTTTGTTTTTTTTAAGAAGTCTAAAACAGAGATTCATATACAACTAAAATCTACAAATAGTGGAAGATTATCTAAAGGCCTTCATTCATGAATAATTAGCTAAATAAATTAAGACTGCATTAGATGACCTAAAGAAACAACTATGAACACATTTTCGGCTATACAGCAACGTTCATTTGCATCCATTTATGATACCAATATTCAAAAATAGCTGCAGATCACAAATACTTAGAATCTGGAGGGTGAGTTTATCAAACTTTAAAATAAAATAAAAATTACGATACTGATATCTACCATTTAATTGATTTTATACAAGAAATTAGCATAGTATCATACGGCATCATGATTAAAAGTTAAATTTTATGCAAGCTGAATGGCTAAGTCCCATGATGGAGGGATTAAATCTGATTCACAAACAGATTGCAAAATACAATTGTTAATTTTGTGCAAGAACTCATTACACAAGGTCACCCAATAATAGCACTCTTTTTCCACCCTTGTTTAATATTCCTAGTCTTAATTTATATGGCAATATAAAGACATTTCTGATTAAGTGATAGGTAGTACAAAAAAATCCAGTGGTACTGTAAAACATGAAAAATGCTTGGTTGTTGTTATGAGTTAACCTGAACTGCCAAGCTTAATGGTCACAGTCAAGGGAAACAGGATGATAAAGGTTTGTGTAAAAAAAATACATTAGGAAACATAGGAAAACTGGGAGATTATGGCTTGGACCCAAAAATTCCACAGGAAAAAGGGGTTCAATCATGACTGGAGATGACAAGCGCCAGTAGATGATGCACCCACAGGACTGCTGAATGAACACTGCATTGCCTGCAAATTACTCCCTTAGAAGAATGAGGCTTTATCATAGAAGAGCGCAGAATAGTTTGAGTTGCAGGGACCTTAAAGACCATGTAATTCCAAACCTTCTGCTGTGGGCAAGGACACCTTCCACTAGACCAGGTTGCTCAGGGCCCAACCTGGCCTTGAACACTACCAGGGATCAATTCCTGAGCTTCCCTGTTTAAAACCAAAAGAACTGGTGTAAGTCGTGTGTTCTCTCTTTTTGCTTAAGAAAATGTAACATGAACTTGTTTGGATTTCTTCATTTGTTGATTAGGTTGTAGGAAATATTTCTGTGATGACTTTCAGATTATTCACAACTGTGCACCAGATGGGAGACCTTCCAAATGATCTTGATACATAAAAAGATCTATTTGCAGCTTCAGCTGGAAAGACTCAAGGTCCCTATGACAAGGGATAGAGAGAATTGCAATAGAGAGATGAAGTAACAGCATTTCTCTTTCCACTGCTGAGCAGTACATAGAAATCTACATGCATAGAAATTTCGTATTGAAATATGCATCCTGTGTAGCTCTGATTACAACCTCCTCTAAAATATTGAAATATTAAAGTGTTTCGATACATTATCTTTCACATTTTGTGAATAAGCTCCTTTGCAAATAGTATTTCTCCAAACAAAAGATAAAAAACAAGACAGGATAGAAGAAAGAAGGAGAGGGCTTTTTGCTTCTAAATTATTTACATTTGACTTCTATTAAAAAGAGATTCTAAGTTTCAAATAACCATTTAATGTCCTCTGTTGAATAGAGGACTTTTTTTTTTTTTAAACTGGAGACTTTAATGATGAGTTTAAAGATTTGTTTCATTGAAACAAAGCCCCTTTTTCCCTGAAATCTTTTCTTGAACTGACATCCCCTTATTCAATAACACTTTCTATAGTTGCACTACCATGAGTATTTTTATTCAGTGTGGGCAATCCTGAAATTCATTGAGCATCTTTAGAGTACCACAGATTAATGTTCTTTATTGAATTTTATTTCTGAATTCAAATCATATACTGTAAAGTTCTCGTTACCTATTTACTGAATTTATCTTTCATTGCACTAAAATGCTTTTTAGCTCATGTGTACCGATGCTTGCACATTCTTAAAGATGATGACAACCACAAGGTTGAATTTGAAGACCATCAAAAAACTAAATGTGAAATGCTCATATCTTCAAGCACTGAGAGCATAGAACATATCAAAGAAGCAAGAGTAAAGCAACCAGATGCATCTCTGTAAATGAGACTGGAAACGTCACTGAAGCTTACAAACAGAGGAAAATTTGGGCACTGCACGTAGATAAACTGTTTTTTTACTGGAACTATGTGTTTCAATGGAACAGAGTGATTTGTAGAAAGCAGAATGTTGGTTTTGGAATTTATTATTTCTTTTAAGGCACATACCAGTTTCCAGAAGAGGTCTGTTGGGCCTTCATTTGGGAAGTGGGAGACTGATCTTGCCAATCACAAGTAAATTTCAGCACTACTGTAGATAAATGCTTTAACCATGTGCATGCTGAAATTCTTTTTAATATGTGATTTAGGTCCAAGCCTTTTGGTTTGCCATTTAACTATTTTGCTTGTGTTTCTAAGAACATTTCTTTATGTTAACTACCTTAAATATCAGCAAGATAACTGCATGCCTCTGGTTCAGACCCATCTGTTGCCATCTATGTGGAGCAGATGTCACAGGAATTGTCACCAATCAGAGATGAATGTCTCACAGGGCTCCAAACTCACCTCTGAGAACAAGCTTCTGATTATCATTTTCTTAGAGCAAATTTTGTTTATCAGTCCTAAGGTGAAGTATTAAACACTGTTACACCTAAACTACTTCAGGCTGCTCAGTTCTGCTATTCAGGCAAAAAATTATTTGCATAGAGATCATTACATACCTTTGGGATACTGACTAAACACCAATAAGGGATGTCCAAATAGATGTTCTTGCTATTGGAACACCAACCTTGAAAGACACTTTTAAAGAAAGACTGGAGCTGCTGGGGCTATCTTGATACATTTGGCAATGGAAACCTGTTGGAACTCACAGTACCACATCAAATCCCAATTCCTTTAACAAGTGCAAATAACATAGTCCACATGGAAATTTTTTAGTCAAGAACTCTATGACTAAATTTCATTTATTGTCACAATGAAAGTCTTCTAGAAGATCCTACACTGCTACCAATACTTTCAGGCTTGTCCCAGTGCTGCTAAGTTGAAAAAAAGACTAAAAATGTGAGTATTATCACAGGTCACTAGTTAATCAGGTTCTCGGCAGTAAGGTAATTCTAAAGTTTCTGGGAAACTAAATGACATTTTATCTTAGTCTGTTAATTCTTCATCTGTGTTCAGAAGATAAAGATGTAAATTCCTGATGTTCAGAATTTCCTCTGTACTTGAGTTCTTCTTCGACATATGAAGGTGATTAAGGGTAATCTAGGATAACTTATTCCACAGTGTTACAATTTAAAAGTCCAATAACTACTTGCAAAACTATCTGGAACACTTTGACTAATGCTGGACAAGGCTGACTCTGAAACTAGAGAAGATGTCAAAATGCTATCAGTGTCCATATTTTAAAAGCACTTTGGTCTAGAGAAAATGTATTCAAGCATAGAATGAGAAAATCTAGTAATTTTTTTGGTAAATAAGGACCTCTGAGGTTTCATCGCCAGCATTTCTGTATTGTTGGGAAACTACCAATACTCATCTCTTCACTGAAGGCCCTTGACTGCTTCTCAAGTAATTTGTAAAAAATTTTGTGGCAAAACACTCATTTACTATACATAAGCACCTTTCACATAAGGAAGTGCTCTCAAGAAACCTACTATGTGATGAAGATAATCAAACACAGCCAAATATAATCATTGCATCCATAAAACTGGTCATGACCTCATTACCAACTATAGGACAGGACCTGGAAGACTCTTGTCAGCTAAAAAAAATCCTCAGCTTGCCTGGTAAAGCCAGTGTTGGTTTCACCAGAGAGAAAGCCTTAACTCTGCAATATACCCGAAGGACGGAGAAGAATTTATGCTGTGGTACAGGTTTCTTATTACTGAGGTGTTCATTCTGAGAGAATACAGGATGTGATTCTTTAAATGCTTTGTGTCAGATGTCAAGATATTGCCAAATACTAAACGCTTATTTTCCATCCTGCCTTGGCTGGAAATCCTCCATCTCCAAAAGATGAAGATGAAGTTTTCACACATTTTTTTTATGGTGGCCTAAAGAAAGACTAGTGATTTGTGGTAGCAGAGTTTTAGCCTCATGAGGAAGCCAGGCAATTGTTCTAAAAAATACTTTGCCCCAGATGAAAATATTTCATGTTTGTGCATTCATTTTCTATTCGGTAATTGCTACTACAAAAACTCCAGAAAAATGGAAGCTTGGTTTTCCTTTAAAAAAGCAGGAAAACTTTTGACCAGTTGATTCTATTTTGTGCAGCTATTTATAATGTTTATGGTAAACAGTGGCAAGTATAAATGGAGAAATTATGACAAAGTTAATTTGTGTTTGTTTGCTACATTCAGACACATTATGTAAAATTAATGGCATAGCAACCTACAGGTGTGTAAAAGTATGGGTCCATTCCTACCAAATATGTCAGAAAAAGCACAGCAACACAGAACCTGCTCTCTGCCAGAACTTTAAATGAAAACATGAAATAAACCCAGAGGCGCCATGCTATGAGTGATGTCTTTTCAAGTCCTGCAATTCTGTTCTTAATCAGTTCATGAAAAAATGCAGTTTTAGTCTCTGTTTACTCCCATGTACTCTGTATGCACATGTAGAGGGCTTCTAAGAGAGCCACAAGCATTAGTAAAACAAAACACTACCAATCCATCCTCTTGGTGGTAGAATCTGACTGATTCATCCCTTGAAACTCAAGAATGGATTATTTCAAATAAAACTGACAGCATCAGCCATCTGTGAGCAATCCAACTTACGTCTTACTCCTCTGACCTTTTCTCACAGTACCAACTGCCTTGGCAACTCTAGCCAAACCTCAGCAGCCCCTGTACTCGGCTCCTGCACATGCTCTAAATCAATCAAATACTGTAAGGGGAATGCCAGCCCGTTTGTTTCCTCTGATGCTCTAACTGCTTCTTTGGGTGCTTCATCCATCATTAGCGCATACATTGCAGAGAAGATTGGGCTGCTCTGAAGGTTATTAATGAGCAACCGAACTTTTTAGGTCAGACAATATGACAGATTTTCAGAACAGATTAGGGATTTTGGCAGTTCAGCTACACACAACGAAAAGAGCTGTTCTCCAGATCTCCGGATCACGTCTATTGCATGTACTTTGCAGCAGAGAATCCTCCCAGGGGTCTTAAAGTAGGTGAGGCAAGGCTGTCAGGAAGGAGTTTTGTTTTCTTGTAGAATAATTAATAAATTTGGGAAAAAGAGGCAGGTCTTAAGAAGCAGGTCTTCAGGGGCAGATTTCCATTAGTCATTTTGTAAAACACAAATGACTGTTGTTTACACTTTCCTAAAATCTCTTTTCATACAGGCTTGTCCAGCATAGTGCATGGTTTGATTACAGACTCTGAGACATCATTATGAAATAGAAACAATAAATATTTTAGGGACCCAGCACTGCACCAGCTACTAAGAAGAAAATTAACTCTATCCAATCAAAACCAGTACAGGTCATTTACCTAAATTAGATGTCACTAACTGGTGATTGTTTTGTGTCCAAAGGATCATTTCAAATTTAAGGAGGAGTCTTTTATCTATTTGCCCGAGCAAATGTAACCTTTTTATGCAATCAACAATGGACTTGAAACGCATGCTTGTAGATCAAAAGTGTTGTGCCCCGCTGGGGAAAAAGAGAAAATCTGGATTAATCCCATATGTAAAATATTTATTTTAAAAAATGCCTAGATATACTAAGTTAAATTTTTTGTTAAAAGCTGAGGTAATTCTTTTTAGTGGATTCAATTGATTTGTATATTTAATTTTGAAAAGTATTCATTTGTAAAGTAATTTAAAAATATGACAAAAAATTCAGCTTTTACTTCACACAAGAATTAATGTACTTTCATATCCTTGAAGGTCATTATATATAATGCATGTGTGTAAATCTTTTCATGCAGATAAGTAAGCATACATCATTCTATACCTGTGTGTTTATATGTGTTTTTGTAATTGTGAAAATATTCCTCTGAAATACATGTTTGCTGGACAAGAATTATGCAAATTGACTCATGACCTGATGAATCTGGAGGTGACCACTAAGATGTTTCCATTTCATCATGGCAGATCCAGATTTGTGCTGATTTACAAATTTGCCCTTTCATTCTCTATTCACTTGACTTGTACACAAATATTGAAGAAATTCAGACGGGATAACAAGAAACACACGAACATGGAGGAAAACTATCAAAATTACCACATAATTCAGTGGTTTTGCGTGGAGATTTATGATGACAGTAAAAATTGGGATAATGAATCTTTTCTCAACACATATGTAAATAGAACACAAAGAAAACCAGACATAGGCATTCCAGGGATTTTCCAACAGTGTGTAAATTTTTTCCAGAGCAGGACATTTTCAACTTTCACCCACCTCCCCCCAGCCCACTCTGTGGTTTATAATTTATAAAAAAAAACCCCAACTGTTCTGTTTCATTTCAGTAAACTTTCTCTACCCTAATTAATGCCATTATTCAAAGCCTGAACTGAGTAAGAGACTATTAATTGTTTCAGTGGTGCTTTTCTGGCACTCATCATCATATTATTTCAGTCTAACAAACATTAACAAATAATGGAATAATAGAATGGTTTGGTTTGGAAGGAACCATAAATATCACCTAGTACAACCTCCTAACATATCTTCCTACTGCCCTAATAAGACAGCAACCGTACAGAATATAATAAATACTTAAATAAAGCCCTTTCATTTTTAAGACTATTTCTTGAAAAGTTTTTTCTCATTTTAAATATAGAAATCATGAGCATCCACGCTTTTCCTAAAAAGCAGTGACTCTTCTAGTGACTCATGGCCATTAAACATTCACTGAAGGCCTTTGATTTATTTATCCACATTAGCCCTCCAAAATACAGAGGTGATACTTTTCCTATTTTAACAAGTATTAAAGTGGTTAGTTCAAGGTGATCCAAGAAACCACTATGTCACTTTTACCAAAGCTGGCTTAACAGATCCCTTAAAAAAAGGAACATGGAGCAGTTTTGAGGAGATGGTGCATGAAATCATAACTGAAGCATTATTTCCAATAATGATACTGACCTTTTGTAAGTGCTGTGATAAAACTGAGCAGGATCTGGAACATACCTACGAGAATCACAAGTCACCTTGAGAATCCCTCTTCTAGAGGTCCATTATCTATATTCTAATGTATGTCCCCATTCAGCACAAGTTACCTCCCAAAAAGGATACAGAGTAGAATAAGACAAATATGGAAATGGGCCAATTTATTATTATGACTATGCAGCCTCTCTGTGAACAATTCCTTGGGATCCCCTAAAGATGCTTGTCTTCTATACTATTTCTGCTTGGAGGCAATGTGATGGAAAAAGTGGTTTGAACCCTATAAAAAGCAAGTAAACACTCAGAAAGGCAGATTGTGCTCAGGGACATAGCTCTGAACCTGTGATTTTATGTTCCTCTTTTTTACGAAAAAATGAATGAGAGGTCTAATATGGGCTTTTTTTTTTTTTTTTTTCTTTTTCTTTTTTCCCTGCTTTTATTTCTACTGGGTTTTGGTTCTTTTGTTCCCTCCCCCATAAACATATCTTATTCCTACAAGTCCTTATCCCTTCCTTACAAAACAGGAGAAATCTTTCTTTGAGCATCTCCTGAGCTTTTTAAACTCAAGATCACAGAAAGAGCAAGGAGACAAAGGCAATTTTTTGGTTGCACAAGTTGAACTTGTTATATCAGCTCATTATTTCTTCTATAAAAGGGCTGTATTTTTGTTTGTTTGTGTTTTTTTTGGTTTTTGGAGGTTTTTTTAGCATTGACACTATAAATGGTTTAAATGGTTTAACGCAGCAGACATTTCAAGTCACTTCAAGCACAATTTCTTATACATTCTATTCAATCAATACCACAGTTAGTTTTCTCAGAGTCCTGTACTGTACTGTAATGAAGCTTTTCTTAGAATGAGTTTGGAAAGGTTTCTTTTCTCCTCCCTCAGAAAACAGTGTGCCTGATTCAGACACCCACTTTCTCTACAACAACTAAAATATACTCAGTTAGAGCAGAAAGCACAAGTTAATAGTCTCTCTTCCTCTCCTCCATAGTGTCTTTATTGTGGCAATAGTGTGGAGGCTTTCTCTGCTTTGGACATTGTACTGAATACATACACCAGGAGAGGGGGAGACGCATCTGCTGTAAAATGCCTGAAAGAATTGGTGTAACTTTCTGAGATAAAATATCCTTATTTCAGTATGAGCTCTGTGCAAGGGGATATGAAACCTTATTCCAGCTATATGATTTAGGAGGAAATGGACTGTTAGGGAGGTGCCATTACAGCCGAATGTATAAGTTCATACAAAATCTTTTAACATATAGTCAATTTCTGATTTAATGAGTATCTGGACAAAAACATTTATTTTTGCAATTCACTGAAAACTCTGAAGTTGTGTCAACAGGACCCCTCTCACTTATACCATTCAGAGTTGGTGTGGTTGGTAGGCATGATTGTGGTTTTCACTGAATTGGAGTTAAGCAAGGGAAAGAATAAATCAAACTTAATTAAAAAGTTTAATCATATTCATGAAATGCATTTGTTAAACTCATTGTTAGACTTATTTTTCCTTTATTCATTTGGAGGGAAACATCCTAAGGACTACTCTATCATTAAATAGCTTAGAAATAGTTAGAAGTATAAATACAAACTAACAGCATCTCTTTAGAGCAACCTGGTTTGGAATTTGAGATTTTATGCCAGAACAAAAGTTTTGCTCTGTTCATCAAAATGGGTAACACTTTCAGTGTCAGATTTTGCCTGCATGAGCTTATAATTCATAAAGAAAGACCTAATTGCCTTTCTGAGTTCTGTGAGTTAACTTTTTTATCTGCACAAGAGACTGGGCTATAGATTTCATTAATGAGGCCTGAGAACTTCTGTTATTCTGGAAAGGAAAATATTGGAAAGAGCTTGGACATCAGAACATGACATATAGCTGCTGTGTGCAAAATCTTTGGTGCATTTTTATCTTTGAAATTATTCTCTTCGTACTCTCAAGGAGCTACAAATTCAAAGGCTGACAGACTAATATCAGCCTTGATAGCCTTCATTCTGCCACACTCCCATGGACAGGGTACTTAATGTAAGCATAGGAGATACCGTAATTGACGTTCCAATCAATAAGGTCTGCTTGGCAAACTTGCAAATGACATCGAAGTGGGTTCCCAGGAGCTATTCAAATACCAGCAGAGGGGTGTAACACATGAATGCCTTCAGCCACTCTGCTGCACAACACGTCAGCGGTGGTACAGTAGGTCATTAACACTCAAAGACTTTTATCATCTGCTTCTTAAAGCAATAGTGAGTTTCTGGATGAAGAAAAAGGCTCAAAAATGTTCTCTTATCAAAATAATATGCAGATATATATTAGTGTAATTAAATGAGATTTGTTTGTCATTAAACATTGGATTTCAGCAGCCAGGCTATAAAAAAAAAATCATTAAAAGAAGGAAATATTCTATCTGAAAAGATAATTTTTTCTTCTTTGCTGTCAGGATTTCACCTGGGATAGAGTTAATTTTCTTCTTACGTGGGACAGTGTTGTGGGATTTGAATTTAGTATGAGAACAATATTGTTAACACCCTAATATTTCAATTGTTGATGAGAATTGCATACTGTAGTCGAGGACTTTTCTGTGTCCTGTGCTCTGCCAGTGAGCAGGTGCACAGGAAGCCAGGAGGGAACATGGCCAGGACTGCTGACACAAATTAGCCAAAGGGATGTTCTATACTACAGAGTGCCATGCCCAGTATATAAACCGGGGGCAGTTGGATCACTGCTGGGGGAAGAACTGGACATCAGTCAGTGGGTGGTGAGCAATTTTTCTTTTAGGCTTTAGTAAGTAATCTCTCTCCTTTACATTATTATGATTATTGCTGTTGCTATTATTATGCACTTTTTTCTCAATTATTAAACTGTTCTCTTTTCAAACAGTGAATTTTACTTTTTTTCCAATTGTCTGTGAGAGAACAAGTGACTGTCTGGTATTTAGTTGCTGGCTGGAGTTAAACCATGACTCCTGAGACAGTGAATTCCAAAATACTACAGCCACTGTATCCCATCAAGCACCTATTTCAGTCTTGACTCTGACCACAAGAGTTTAAAATAAAGGCACAAATGTCCATTCTGAAGGTCTAAGGGAGACATATAACTCTCTTATGCATATTTTTCATCCAAGAATATCAACTCAGTTTTAAAAGGAATTACATATTTTTTATATTGCTAATAAAAATGATTTGGAGTATGTGATTAGACCTTCCTCGATAAGTGTGCTGGTTTTTGCTAAGATAGTTAATTTTCTTCATAATAACCGCTGTGGGGCTGTGTTTTGGATTTGTGCTGGAAACAGCATTGATAATACAGGAACGTTCTCATTATTGTTGAGCAGCACTTGCACAGAGGCAAGGCCTTTTCTGCTCCTCACCCCACCCACCAGCAGGGAGGCTGGGGATGCACAAGGAGCTGGGAGAGGACACAGCTGGGACAGCTGACCCCAACTGACCCAAGGGATATCCCAGACCACATGGTGCCATGCTCAGCATGTACAGCTGGGGGAAGAAGGAGGTAGAGAGGGACATTCAGACTGATGGTGTTTGCCTACCCAAGTCACCATTACGCATGATAGAGCCCTGCTTTCGTGGGGATGGCTGAATGCTTGCCTGCACATGGGAAGTGGTGAATGAATTCCTTGTTCTGCTCTGTTTGCATGCACGGCATTTGCTTTCCGTATTACACTGTCTTTTTCTAAATCCACAAGCTTTCTCACTTTTAGCCTTCTGATTGTCTCCCCCGTCCCCACTGGACAGGAGTTATTGAGTGGCTGCGTGATGCGGAGCTGCTGGCTGGATTAAACTACTGCAGTAAATGCACCAAAATGTTTGTTGAATGCGGGCTTTGACTGATTTGCTCAAGATCATACTGTGAATAAATACTCAGCAGGGAACCTAGTCAGAACAATAACTTAATTGCACCTGAAACAAGTGAATAATGCTATATACTCTTCTCTGCTGTGGAACCTGCTGTGTATAACCAGGAATAGAGAGAAACTCCTTTTCTAGAGCTCATGGTGACACAATAGCTGTGTAATTTGCTGGACAGAGAGTTTGTTCTCTTAGTCTGTAATTCCAACACTTTGCAATATGCAGGAGTTCCTTTTTCTTTTTCTTTCTTTTCCTTTCCTCTCACTTTTTTTTTCTTTTTTTTTTTTTTTTAATCTATATGTGTTTCCATTCTAGGAACTAGTGGATTATTTTTCAGAACATAACAGGAACCTCAGTAAATAAATCATATAATAATTTTAAGTCCCAGGCTGCTTTTCAGCAGCAGGACAGGTTGAGGGCACTAGTCCAATGAAAGCTGTGCTCAGGTTGGTGGCTTGCACGGGTTCCAGTCTCAACAACTCTCTGCTGAGATTCCATTGCCTGTCCTTGGCTGTTCTGCTTTCCATACAACCTCATTCCCAGCCTGATATCAAACATAAAAACGGTCAAGGAAGCACTGCTGAAGTCACAGAGGATTTAAGTAATAGATAGAGAATCGAGAATACACATAAAGGGATTTGGTTTAAAGTAAAGCTTGCTTTGAAGCAGTCTGAGGAGATATGGGAACGGGGGAATATAGAGCCACAGCTAAAGAGCCACTGGGAATCCCTCCAAGTGGTGCACTGGAGACATTACGAGCTCTAAGAATTAAAGAGTTGGTTGCAGAGAGGCAAATGAGGAAATCACACAAAAAAGAGAAAAGGAAATCAGAGCTACTTACTAGGCACAAATCAATGTCTCAGAAGGTCTGCTGGCCTTCCTGTGATGGGGAAATCAAGAGCTTCATTTCCCTCATATTATTATTGCAAAATGGCTGGTGTCTCAAGCTTTATGGGGCTGCTAAGTCCCACTCCCTGAGTCTGCTGCCTGAACTCTTAAATTCCAATAAATCAAGAAAATTGACATCTCTAAAAATACCTCTTTTACCTATCCTGAGATAATTACAGCCCAGGAGTATTAGAAGCATACAGAAAGGCTTGTGAAGCCCCTGGGGTATGATTCACCTCACAATAACCACCCCTCTTTCCTTTCTCATCCCAGCTAATCATCAAGTATCTCCCAGTTTCTCCGCCTCTCTATTCTTCACCCCTCTTCCCTTCCCCGTAAAGAATATCTGTGAAACAGAAAGATGATGCAAATAAATGGGAAAAAATAGCTTAAAAATTCCCCTTGTTCCATTTCTGGTGGAACAGTTCCTGGGCCTTTTAGTGAGAGACAGAAAATCCCCAAATTCTCCTCTGGTTCCTTGTTCTCAGTCTCACAGTAGTGAAACAGTTTAGGCATGGGTGGGAGTAAATACAGAAAAATAGTAACAAATGAAGGCTAGAAAAGAGGTAATGTAACAGATGGTAAAAAACTAGCAGGAGTTTCATTTTGCAGAGGGATGATTGGTTATTCCAATGGGAAGCTGTAGGAATAAACACTTTTTGCACTGATTTGGTCTGTAGAGGAGATGAGTTTTTTCTGAAATTGAAGACCTTCTAGGAAGTAAATGGTATTTTTATTTCTGTTACTTCCTGGAAACCTATAGACTTCAGATTTCAGCACAGAGAAAAACTAAAACAAAGGCACTGTTCTTTAAGGACAGTCCCTCTATAAGCTGGCACATGGCACAGTATAACTAGAGAATCTTATAACATATGGGCACATGTGACGGAGAGCAAAATGAATTGCACTGATTTTTGTGACCACCAGTTCCACTAACAAAGTTAATGTACAGAAAGACATGATTTAACCTTTGATACTGGTTGGAAACATAACTAGCCAGCAGCATCAGCAATCAGTTAACATTTATTTCTCTAAATTATTTCAGAGAGTTCTTCAACTGTTTCTGAAGCAGACTGTAATGACACCTGCCATAAAGTGCCACTTGGGGTGTTACCTAATTCTGAAAGGATAAGAGGAGGGAAAAAAAAAAGTATATTTGCACCATTTAAGATTTAAGGACAGCCAGCCTTATCTTTGAGAAAGCAGTGAATGTCCTTGATATATGTCCTGAAATGGAAATCCACAGCTATCTGCCATGGTGGTTCAGCACTTGCCTCTGAACTAGCTGCCACTGGTCATGGCTGGAGGAATGATACGGCATTAGATAAACCATTCATTGCATCAACAATGATGATAGTCTTCCTAAGAAAAGTGAGTTTTGTACATAATCATCAGTTCAGCTAGCTGCAAGAATTTGACCTTATTATTATTGCAATATTACAATATAGCTAATTAATTCCATCCACTGTCTTTAATATCACATTTAATAATTACTTTAGAGCTGCATAAAATTGTTACATTTTTGAATGTTAATCCAAGAAACAACTTTTGTCTTCCCTCTCTCATTCTTATCCTCACCCACATGTTTATGAAGAAGTCTTGGCAGAGTGTTTCTCTAGGTTGTTAATTAGACCACTGTGTACAGAATACTATTCCTTCATTACAGTAAATTGAAAGTATGTTCTTTTCTAACAGAGGCAGTAGAGTGACTTCAATGCACACTTTCCTCTCTCATTTGCTGTAGGAATAGTTTTCAAAGCCCGCAGGAACCAGGAAGCAGTAACATTGATAATACAATGACTTTGTTACGGTTGGACCTGAATAATCAAAAAGCTATTACTGAACTCAAGCTGAGACTTTGCCAAATCTGTTCAATAGCCACATGTCGGATGATTAACTTTATATCACCAGTCTAGATGGTCTTACTTTCAACCAGAACAGTTGAATAGAGTGACTTCATTAAATTGGGAAGAAGATAGACCATTCCTATTTCTGGATTCTCTTGCAAGCCTTTGTGAATAACACAGAGAGTAAGAGAACAGCTCTGACATACTGGCTTTTAAACTAACTTTGATATCTAACAGCAAAGTGTTGAGTGTAAGGGAGGCTCTCTTTACCAACAATGAAAAAGACAGCAAACAAATTCTAATTGATGAAAGCATAGACGAGGAAAGATCTTCAGTACTGATTGGTTCTCTTCCCTGTTCTATTTTTCAAAAAAAAATTTTAATAAAAATCCTTTATAAAAATCATTATAAAATCCTTTCCAGTGATACGTGAGCCTTAGGTTGGTTCAATAGACAGGAATGTGCAGGAGACAGGCTTTGGAAAAAAAGTTTCTTGCAATTTTCGTATGAACTGGGGAATATTTATATTAGCAAGTGACCATTCAGGAAAGAGAATAACAGCACAGGATCAGGCATAATTAATAATATATAAATAGGGTTATCTCGACTAACCAGAAACAGCACCACAGTCCTTGTTTAGGAACAATCTGTATGCCTTACGCATTCAAATATTGGGTCTACCTCAGCAAATGGAAACAAAGAAGTAGTACTGTATCACTCTGTACAAACTGCCAAGCTCACCTGAAGACAGCCTAGAGGTTTTAAGAGAAAAGCAATGTTAGGAATGGATAAATTTCAAAGTTACCTCTTCTTTCAGGCATGTTAGCTGTCTACAAAGATTGGGGTTTTAGAAAGAAATTTACAAAGCCAAGGTAGTCACACCATTGTTCAGATATATCAGCTGTTTTTGAAAATCTCAGCCATAACTGTTTCTTTTTCAGCAGGGTTGTGTGCTATGTTCTGTTTACATATTGAAATCACCCGTGGAAAAACATTGTTTATTTTGGGACAGAGTTAAGGCTGTAGTATTGTGATGAAATATGCATTTCCATCTGGTTGATCAGAATAATCCTCTTACATCTATAATGTATGCAGCATACACGTTATGATATCTTTAGCCATTAATTCCCCTGACATTAGGAATTTGGAATTTAAATATGAGGCAGCAAATTAGTGCATGGTTGAATTTAGCAACTACGTTTAGTTTTGAACAATTTTTTCTTTTTTTATTTATCTTGGAATTTTCCAGCTTTTTAAAAAGTACATGAACGAAATTTTTGAAAAAAAAAAAAAAAAGTGAAAATAAAACATATTTTACTGCATCTTTGAATTTTGAGATCACCCCTGGAGAAGTCTGTAGGTTAAAGGCACTGCTTGTAAGTCTAAAACCAGCATGTTTTCAGAAATTTTGCACCAACAGGACTACAATACCAAGAAACAATTCATCTCCCCAGTCTCTCTCCTTTCACTGTTGAAAGAATTCATAAGTAGCAGAATCCATTTTTCGTTGCTACCTTCATAAAAAAAAACTTTGGTGCAGACGTGTGAAAGGACCTCCTCATCTCACCTCTCCAAAATACTCTTGATAATGCCTTTGCCCTCTCACTCCAGGAGGCATCTTCCTTCTTAGGAGATAAACTAATTGTTCATTTAATATTTCAATATCTATTTTGGAGCTGTTGTCAACAACCAGGGTGCCAGTACGTGGATGATTTACTGACTCAGATCACTGTCTTTCCTTCCATTTCTTCATTACAGTCAAACTCTACACATCTTTGAACTCACAGCTTTGAACTTGCATGAGTAGCTCTGCCATAATTTCCTCCTCATTCGCCATTTTCTTCTATTCTCCTAGTCTCTTTTCTTATTTCTTCTGCTGTCCTGATTTTTTTCCTGTTACTATCCTTCATTTCACAAAATGTTTAACACCATCCAATGAAAAGTCTATCTCTTCCAGGCCAAAATCTAGTGCAACATATCCCTTAGTGACTAAAAAAAAAAATAGGACAGGAATGAATTGCAGAAGTCTAACATAATCTCACTTCCACAAGCTCATGGAAAAGTTCTAGGGTTTGTTTCAGAAAAAAATCCCACCTATCACTCAAAGGTCTTTTTCCCCAGAAATAATTTGCATTTGTAGTTAAGTTTCTGCATTCATGAATGTAAGTGTCATGTAACTTACATAATTTTTTGAAATTTCTGTCATTCTTCCCTTTTTTCCTTTGTTTTTGCCACAGTGTAAATGCAAGTTTTTGAGATTTTAACAAGCCCTCTGCTCCGTACCAGAGGTTAGAATGCAGTGATACTGGCCCAGGAACAGTTAAAAGTCCCCTTTTTAGTCTTCCTGAAGCACTGATAGCATCATCAATAGCATCAGAACAGTAATGGGCTATGTTAGTTAACCTGTGGCTCTCTGCAAGCTGCCTGGCTTCGCACTGGGAAAAGACCTTAGCATTGTCAATAAAGACCAGCTATTAAAAAACACTTCGTTGATGGCATTAGTGCTTCTAACAAAGACAGAGAAACCTTATCAGAACAAAATATTCATATCCTATCCTGCCTCTGGAGGATAACCCTGCCTTAAACAATTACTTTAATGCAGTTCCCAAGATTTCTACTGCAGTCCTCTATGGATTTTGTTAAAGGTCATGATAGGTGACCAGTTTTTACTGATCTCTTTGGTAGGGGCTTAAGACAGGATTCACCCTGTTGCACTACAGTAGGTTAGACTTTCAGGGACAAAGATAACTGCTAGACTCCTATGAAAGTGGGGCACTGCCAAGGAATAAAAGGTAGGTTTGTGAACGTAGCTAAGAGACAACATATTAATTGTCTACTGTTCAAGATAAAGCACATTTCTGGCTTATTTAGTACACTCTCAACAAACAAAATTCATGTGCTCATAGAGAGTCAGAAATTTTACAACCCTCCTTCTCAAACAGTATGTCACAATATTTTGTTTTCTTAGTTTACAAAAGCAGCTCAACAATGAAGCACAACTCCCCTGTGAAAACATCACTGAATAAAATCCTACTTACTCCTGTGATAGGAAAAAAAACTAGGAGAGCTGAATATGATTCTTAAGATACTAAAGCAAATATTATTTATTATTATTGTATTGGTCTTCTCAACAAAAACCAGACAAGTGTATATTTTACTTAAGAAAATAAATTTTCATAACCATTATTGCAGCATGGATTTTTGTTTATAAGGACTAAATATTAGGTGTTACTTTTATACTTCTGAGAAGTCAAAATCCTTTTTTTGTCTCTCAGTTGCCACTTCTACCCTTTCTTTACTTCTCTTTTTATTCTATCAAAAAGAACTGAAATACTGTGAACAAATATCTTTGAGGTAATGTTTTTTACTCAGATTGAATTCCTAGTTATATATATACATTTATATATATGAGTATATTCTTTTCCAAAATCAGCTAAAACTAAATTACCACTTGGTTTGCAAGGGATATTGGGAAATTTGGTTGGATCTTAGTTTGTTCGCTGTGCTCAGTGTATACACAACTTATCACTTCCTTCATTCACGCTGTCCTTACACTGTTGGCCTGAATTGAAGTTTTGTAATGTTTTTATTTCAGTGTTGCAATAGTTAAGCGGCTCTTGAGGGGTGCAGTAAGATATTGTCATACTTCCAGTTATAACATCTATTAAGTTTCTTTAAATAGATCCTCTCTTCTGTGTCAAGCATTCAAGAAGACTACACAAGCACTTTTGTTTTTCTGTTGCTCATCTGCAGGTTTGTATGTTAAACTAAAGACTTAAAATTAACAAACCAATAAAGAGCTTCACATAAAAGAAATACTGTAAAGATATCTCACTATGAAGCAATACTATTTTCAACAATTAGCAACCTAATTAGGAAAAACGCTTGGCATAAAATAGTTTTTTTTATGTCCTTAAGGTTTGGATATGATAAACAGAAGACATGCTTCTGCATCTGAAATTCAAATTCACGTTAAGATTTAATCATGAATCACTAAAAGACAAATTGTTTAAAGTCCACTCTTACCAGTAATTTTTGTAGTGTAACAATTTTCAGTATAGATTTTTTTTTTGTTTTTCTTTCTTATTGAAAAAAAGGGAAACTCTTGGTTCTTAAAATATATTTTAAGAATATATTGTATTGTAGTGTTTGACTCAGATGATGTCTTGATTTTTTAACCTAAAAATAAAACAAATAATTCTATGAATCTGGTGATCAATGGCAGTGAGTAGCAATGTTCCCATAAAAAGATAAGGAAAACAGAAGCAGATGGACTTTTTTTTTTTTTTTTTTTTTT
>VWZG01007266.1:1434394-1494165 GCA_013396735.1 Grallaria varia
TTTTTTTCATATTTCTCCAGTCTGTAGCAGTCTATGAGCTTCTGTGACAGAGTTTGTACTTAGATCATCATATTTGATAGTCACTATTGGAGCTATCTTCCATAAATTTTTTAGTTCTGGATCCTATTTATGTTCCTGGTTTCCTCAATATCCTATTGCATAATTTAATTATGCAGAATCCAATAAATAACTTCATTTGGTTTGAAACCTGATCCTTAAATTTTAATAGTATTCTAATTGAAACAGTGAATATGCATTTTTTAGTGACCTTTCAATGTCTTTCATTATATTAATCTTTTTTTTCCTCCAATACTACTAAAAGAGACACTCAGGGGACTGACAGAAACCCAGAGAACCTTCATTAGTGCCCTGAACCTTTCAGGTGCTGCTCAGGATGACCTGGTAGATCTCAAATTTGAGATACGATGCTGAAATTGGTCACACTGTGAACTTAAAAACTTCAGAGCATTTCTATAACTTGTCTCACTGGCACCTAATATGTCTTGTCTTTTGATGACCAATGTTCATGCCTGATTTTGCTTTTGCTGGCTTGTTTCATGCAGTTAACACTATCTACGTAGAACTTCTGTTCAGCAAATTAAACAAATGCTTGTGTCGCAGTGGAAACCCGGACAAATATCACAAGAGAACAGTAGCAGTAATGTGCAGAGCAACGCTAGAGGCAGCTGGCCTTCTGACATCCTTTATTTTATTTTATTCTCAGAACTAGAATTAAACCTCTGGTAAAATCTTCTGGATGGTGACGGAGCCAACTTGGAAGTTCTCCAAGTCTGAAATATGTTGCTTCCAGCATGGAATAGGAATTCTGAGCAAGGGGTCTGCATTATAATTAAGTTTGAACAATAACCAGTCATGGCTTGTTCACCAGGCTATTTTGTCCAGCCTGGAAATTGCCAAGAACTCAAAAGCCTTCCAGTGTTGCTTCCATGTGAAAAGTATGTTTTGTTCTCTTGGAAAATAAGAACCTCTGGTACAAAAATAACATGTCAACCTCCCTGTTGGCCTAATTCCATTAATTTCAGGGAACTAGCACTGGAAGAGAAGCTGGCCAAGAAGATTTAAATGAGAATCTAAATTAGATGTGAGACGTCAGTAAAGATTTTTACCATTTCTTTTTTAGATTTTTTTTCTCCCCAGCACTCTCCAGGGACCAGATGCTCAGCAGGTATAAATTACTATAGTTGCACTAGTTTCCAACTGAGCTATGATAATTTGCACAGACTGAGGATGTAACTCTAGGTAGCAATATTCTTGTCCAAGACTGAATAGATGAACACTCCACAGGGCTGTCAGAAGAGGTCATATTTTGTTAATGTGAGATATAGAGAACTGAAGGACAAATAGCACCACAATGCTCACAGTTAATAATATCCTTAAAATAATTTGAGAGTTAATTTCACTTCAGGGAAATAAAATAGCCTTTTGATTTCCAATAAGTGGCCTTTCTAGGTAAGATCAAAAGTCTGTCTAGTCCAGTATCCTCTTTCAAACTATAACGAAAAATGAAGATGTTGTGCAGAACTGGAAAAATAGGGTAAACATGTAACAATCTTTCCCCAGAATACTTCTACAAACTCAAATAATTTGTGGCACAGAGAGAGGTCAGGCCAGAGGGGATTCATTATAAGAGAGTGGAATCATGGTAGTTGCAAGTGAAAAACTCAAGTCATGTTCAGCATAAATATACAATTAGTTCTCTATAATTCAAACCAAGTCAGTAGAATGCAAACTTGATACTGAAGTCCCTTCTCTCTGTTTCAATGTAATTGCCGTTTTATACTAACCATCACTCTTTATGCATTAAATGGTTAACATGCAGTGTTAAGTTGTTTAATTTGAAAAGCACTAAGAATTAATTGTAAAACACAGAAAAGAAAGGAAAAAAACCTAAATATCCAGTATGCTTAAAAGTGATGAACTCAAGTAATTAATATACGTAGAAGCCTAATGTTTCCTCTGATGATTCTGCCATCTGGTCTGTATCTTGTGGCCTTGCTAAGGCCTTTTACAAAACTTTTACAAAGTTTACAGGTTTGGAAATATGTAACACCCTTTGTAGGTTCTACTTTTGGGGCTTAGCAGGCATCTGTGGCCCATGATAACAAGATGACTAGCATCTCTCCAGGTTAATCAGATATACTTAGGATTTTAAAATCTGATAAAGCCAGTAACACAAGTAACATAATACATGAAAAATGTATGTATAAAACAGTGGACAAAATGAACTAGTGGTAGTTTGTTTCTTTCTTTTTTCTTTTTTTTTGGGGGGGGAGGTGAGGATTTTTTTGTATTTTTTTAATTTTACACAGCAAGTTCACTTGCAACATTCACAATAAATTTATGAAGGTTAGAGTGAAAACATCTATAAAAATAAAAACAAAGTNAAAACTCAATGAAACTGAAGAGAAAAATAAGATGCAGACCCACATACGCTGATAATAAATGAAAGACTAAGAAAGTTTGTTTGCTGCGATAATATTGCCCTAAGAGTTAGCATCAGCAGGGCTGGGCAAGATTTTGAAAGACAAGAGATAGAAAAAAAAGTCACTTCTATTAAAGAATGCACAGTTTGCTTAAAAGTATAATAAATGGTTGTAAGTTTATATAGAGAAGAAAAATATAATATGTGATGCTGCATGGCATTCAGTGAAGATTCTCACATAGTGTCCTTTATGTCCTGATATGCTGTTAAGAAAGTACTTTAGAATTAAGATCTCACTGTGCTGTCTCAGCTACTTGGGTTTCCATACAATTTTAAGCCAAGTGCCTGGGATTCATTATATAGGTAGTATTATATCTATAATGCCTCTCTCCCTTGCACTGAAATAAATAACCTCTTGGAACGGACAATTTGTCTTTGGGCTATTATTACTATCAATTACTTTTCTATTGAAATGAAAGTTCACTGCTGACTGGAAGGACCTTACATTTAGAAGGTCTTCAGCAGCATGGGCACATAAAACAGCTTTCACTGGAAGGCTGCTAAAAGGAGCCAAGGAATGAACATATTTTCTACTATTAAGTATTGTTTGCATGTCTGGGGCTGTACATAATAGTACAAAAATATTCTATTTAAGCATGCAAAATATAATTAAAATTGGTTTAATTAAAGAATACAATTATACTTGTTCATGTTAAAAAGGGAAAATAAATAAAATAAACCATTGTAGAGGCCTCATTCATTTGCACAATGACAGAAGTCATTAACTGAGCTCTGGTTAAATGGTACTCATCTGCTTCTAGAGGAAATACTCGTGTGCTATAGGACATATTTCAAAGTATTTTGCTTTACATTAAATTTACATATGAAATATGTATTCTGTTGACTGGTAGCACAATCAGTAGGATGCATTTTGACAGCTAAATGACAAATCTAAATGTGACTTTCTTTTAAGTGCTCTGGAATTTCTAGTGTTTATTTTTTTCCTTTGTATGTGTAATACAGCCCTGCTGAAGGTTTTAAACTTCTCATGCAGCTTACCCATAATGTATCGCTCCCTGAATCTAGATAAGTGTCATCATGTTCATTAAGTGTACATTGAATATGCTGATCTGTTTTGATTTATTGTCTCAGGAATGTCTTCAGACTCCATTACATGATAACTGTTGTACTGATTATGGCTCAAATGCAGAGACGAAGCGAATTGAATGGACTAGGAACTTTTTCTTGACTGAGGAAACACAGAATATTTTATGTTTAAATGGCAAAGCCAGTTAAAATGTTTAACTTTGCGTAANNNNTTTTTAAGGGCAGTTTTTGTTTTTTTTTTTTTTTTTTTTTTTTTTGGGGGTGGGGAGGGGGGAAGATCTAACTCTACAGTTTTAGTGTCTAATTAAGAAAAATCTGTTAGAAGACATTACTGTGCAGTTTCATAGTGCTCATTACTGAAGGGTTTCAAAGCACATTACAGCTAGTGGATTGGTTCCTCAGCTAGTACAAACTGGTTTTATACACAGATTTCATTAAATTAACGAAGTTATAACAGCATTATAACATATATAAGAAATCATCCTGATGTCACTGTGCTTGGTATCATTTTGTCCATTTTACAGAAGAGTGGAATGAGGGAGAAAGAGATTAGAAAGCAAGAGTAGTTCACCTACTTTTAGGGATGGGATTAATTCAAAACATCTAAATCTAATGATAGTCCAGCATGAGGCTTAGTTACACACACATAAGTGGTCTTATAATGCCCTAGGGTACCAGACATCCACAAGGAGCCAGCACAGGAATGACAAGACCTAATCATTATGAATCTCTAAAGTATTAGACACCTATGTTTAGGATGTGATTTTCACCACAGATTACTCCTGTAAAGTGAGCTGAATGTCCTTTTGGTGCCACTGACTATGTTTCATATGGTTAAACTAATGAATGTCTGGTGCTAATTAGGCTGCCTTAGGGGCTTCCATCCAGCATACAGCTGCCACTCTGCGAAGTCTAAATCTCTCTTGGTCTCTGTTGTTTCTGACAGCTCCATACGAACTTCCTGGACACCCTAAGGCAATTTAATTGGTCACTTTGCATTTTGGAGTTGACTCTTACATGAAGAGCTCTCATTTAGTGTCTGGAGTTTAATCCCACAGTAGATGTTTATATTTGAGGCACAAAATTTTAGATCACTTTGCAGTTAATGGATAGGAATGAGCAATTTTAGAATATGAATCGTCTGCCCAGCTTGGGCAACTATCATAAGACAAGAAGAATCATATATACCTAAAAGCAAGTAATATAAATTCTGTCCCACTTGACTAAAGCAGTATCACAATTCTCCCTGAAAGCTAAATATACTCTCAGTATGATCTGGCATTTGAAATGAAGAATTGTCTACTGCAAACCATACACTAAGTCAAAGAAGACAACAAAATCAAAGCGGACCTGTAAGGGTCATAATAAAAGCAAACAAAAGGAAACTGAACACATAAGTATGCATGGCAGCAGAATGGCCAAGGAAATAAGAACAGACTTTAGAATAATGCAACAAATTTGAATACAGGTAAATAATTCTATATGCAGCTTCTGAAGTTGATCGGTGTATTTCAAACCTAAAGGGGAACTTCTCTAACTGAAAGCTCATTTCATTTTTTTCCCAGATATGATGTTACCCTGTAACCTTTACCTCACTAAATACTTTGTCAATCTGTACAGGGTCTTCCACCTCACAAAACAGACCTTAAATCATTACAGAATGGGCAGTCAGAAATGGTGTAACCTTTGTAGTCAGCTTCTCTGAATGTTTAAACCTTATCTGCTTTTGCATGTTAAACAGAGGTCTTCTTGAAAAAAAGATAGATGAGTAAAATAATTTATTTCTATTTATGCTCTAATTCATGTCTACTAAAGTGAAGAACAAAAGCGGCTTAGTCTTGGCAGAAAAAGTGTTGCCTGAACCACAAGAAAGAAAATTATACTGAAAACATGTGGAGAGGCAAGTTTTAGTTGTTATGACTACACTGTAGTTATGATTGATGGGCAGAGGCCAGTTGCATGAGGTTCAACAAGGTGAAGCGCTGGGTCCTGCACCTGGGCCACATCAACCCCAGGCAGTGCTACAGGCTGGGACTAGAGGGGCTGGAAAGCTGTCCAGAGGAAAAGGACCTGGGGATGCAGGTCCACACCAGCTGAACATGATCCAGCAGTGTGCCCAGGTGCCCAGGAAAGCCAATGGCATCCTGACCTGTATCACCAATAGTGTGGCCAGCAGGACCAGGGCAGTGATTGTCCACCTGTACTTGGCACTGGGGAGGCTTCACCTCAAATCCTGTGTTCAGTTTTGGGCCCCTCACTACAAGAAAGGCATTGAGGTGCTGGATTGTGTCCAGAGAGGGGCAGCGGAACTGGTGAAGGGTCTGGAACACAAACTCTGAGGAGCAACTGAGGCCTCAAGTTGTGCCAGGGGAGCTTTAGATTGGATATTAGGAAAAAAATTCTTTGCTGGAAGGGCTGTCAAGCACAGGAACAGGGTGCCCAGGCAGGAGCGGAGTCCCCATCCCTGAAAGCATTTGAAAAACATGTATATGCGCTTCCCAGGAACATGGTTTGGTGGTGGACTTGGCAGTGCTGGGTTAACAGTTGCACTCAATGATCCTAGAGGCTTTTCCAACCTAAACAATTCTATGATTATCTGATAATATTTTAAAGATTATGTCAGCATCCCTAGCATTTTCTTTTTATATTTTATAAGTAAGTAGAAATTCCTTTGGATATAAAAGTAAACAAAATCTGGATGCTATCTTGAAAGGAGAATGTGAACAGCCTTGAATTCTGTTAAAGAAGAACAAAATTATATTGGAGACACACAGGAAGATGAACTTTCATCATTTTAACTGCAGGTTGCTTAGAATATGTATTAAGGGGAAAGCCAGAGGTAGGAAGCTCAAAATGAGTATATGTAAATACCAATATAAATCTTTGTTTGTTTCTCGTGTGTGTGCTCTTGTGGATGCTGCTTCCACTTAATTTTATCAATCTTTTTCCTACCACAGAAATACAGGCTGGGATTTATTTTGTCTAGTTCTAAGCATCAGCATTACAGACACCTACATGTGGGACAATCACACAGAGTGTGACTGACTTGCTGTAGTCATTCACATGAATTGCTTTTTCACTTCAAAGGGAATAGAGAGCGATTAGCTGTAGTAGCTGTCTGAATTTCATAACATGAATAACACCTTAAATAATGACAAAGACAGTCACCACACTACATATATAATACCTAATTTATGAAAAGTATCAGAATCACTGAAATGAAAAGCAATAGGTGTTCCTATTTGGAAAATAGGCCTATGTATGGCTTACTCACCTGTTCAAAGCGGTGTATCCTGTGCAACTGTGTCAAAGCAAATAAAAGTATCAAGTTGTTATTTCATGTACCAGCGACTTTGGTTTGGGTGTTTGAACGGTATCCAGAAAAAAAATCAGTAGAAACCGATAAAAAACAAAAGCAAGTAAGCCCTGATGGAACAGCCAGCATTCAGGGGACAGTATCTGCCATGCAATAAGAATCCATAAAAGCTAATGCTGCACACAGGGATAGTGCTTGAATACCCAGCATCTAGAGCATGATCAGCAGGCACAGCCTACAAAGGAAGAGTAGAACAATTCAAGGCTGTTACACGCCAATAATGGTCCAGAATTGTTCTTTCGCTACAACCACTTATTTCTTGGTTTCTGACTCACTAAGCATCATCCTAGTTTGACTAGTTTAACTCTTTCCAGTTATTAGCAGCCCAGCAATGATGCGGGGTACATTTACAAAGAAGTTTACTCTTTTCCTTGTTCTTTGGGAAGGATTGAAAGCAGTATAAAGATGAAGCAATTAATGAGGAAGAAAGAAAACTGTGTTTTCTTTGTCTCCCAAACACACACAGAACTATACCGTGTAAAACTAAGATCAAGAGAGAAAAGAGAGTTTCAAAGAGAGAATCAAGAAAATTAATAATCCCCACCCTATTCTTAGGGGAAAAAGAAATAAAGAAAACAGGTCATTGCAGGCCAGAAGGAAATTCCCTCAGGCACTGTAATTAATTATTTTCAGTTTACTATTTTGGTGGTTTTTTTTTTCCATTATTCTAATTACAAAACCTGTAATATTCTGCAACAATCAGCATAAAATGTTTGAGAAACTGTGGAAATTCTGTGGATGTGCTTTCTCAGCTGCATGGTATCTTCTAAGTGAATTAAATTAATTTCAGTTTCTTGTTATGCTTACTACAGAAATTCTCAATAATAGTAAATTACTTTCATTACCTCCTGAATGTTCAAGTTTTTGTAGTTATCAGGATGACATATTAGTTTGCTTTCAGAGGTTACAGACTCTTTGTCCTGTGGCCACTTGTGGATACCAGGACAATAAGCATTATTGAATGCAAAAAGCATGAAGGTGAGGACTCTGGCAGGTGGAATGTCTCCAAAGTTCCCAGAGTTGCCAGGCATGTCACACAGCATTCTGGCAAAGACATGAAAAGAGGCTCTCTAAAAATGTAGGCTCTAGAAGGTCTGGGTTCCTAGATCTAAGTTTAGAGAGACTATTTAAAACCAAACCACTTCAGTATCCTGACAGGAAAGTGGGCAACCTCTCAGTGGAACTCAGCCTGTAATTCAGTCAAGATTTTGTCAAGCTGAAGATATTTAGTAGGAACTTTTAGAGCTGATGAAATTGATGGGTTTTGATCAAATTTGTCTTTTTTTTTTTTAAAAGATAAAATCTGGTATTAATAATTGGGGATTTCAAAATACTTTGATGTTTTTTATTATGCAGGACTCAAATACCCTTATGAATTGCTGTATTTCTTACAAGGTAACAGCAAAGTTAGGTACAATACATAGCCAGTATTTTTAAAAACAGAAAAAATATTCATAAAAACAGAAAAGAAATCATTTTGGTAAGAGACAGACACATTATCACAGATATCAATGAATAGCAAAATTATTTTGGTTTGCTCTTAGCTATCAACTTATGCAGGTTTATAAATACAGTTCCATTTACTTCAAATGTATGTGCATTTGGACATAGGAGAACACTTTAAATCCAAGCATGTATGGTACCCAAAGGTTTCGTTGCATGATCTAGAAGCTCATTTAATATCACTCAGTTAGTTTATCTGACAAATATCTTGTGAATCTGAGTCACCTGAGACTTAAGCCTCCCAACTGCATAGGTAACTTTTGAAAATACTGCCTTTATGCCCCTATGGATCTGAATGTGGGGATTGAGCACTTGTTTCTTTACCTAAAAAAAGCCTAAGAGAGAGAGGAAAGAAAAAAAAAAAAAAGATTATTATACTAAAATAATAAGTTAATAGAAAAATACAGTTATAGGTATAATATATGATTGCATGTAGATAAAATACACATTTATATAAAAATAGAATGCTCTATGAACATAAAATGAAATGCCCAAGCACATCAGGAATTGTTGCACCTCTTAGCAAGTCAGGCATTGTGTTTTAAAAGAATCTTACAGCCTGCTAGTGCTATTCTGCTAATCTTAAAATAGTAGAAATGGAAAATTACTAAGCAAAAGCCTTCTACCTTGTTATTGATTTTCACAATAAATGGAAGATTTCAGAGTGCCTTTTCCTAAAATGTCTTTTACATCATCATATTGATAGCAGAAGCCCACACTTTTTGTTTTATAGTTACTGGTGCCTGTTGCAATGCTATTGTTAGGCAGATAGAGGGATGAACTAGAATAAATAACTACCGTGCTAGCTAAAAAAGCCTCTTATTGCCATCATTTTAATATTTACACCCGTATGATACAAGTAGGATAATGTATTTACTAATAAGAAAGTAAAAATTGAAGGTCTCTTATTATTGTAATAAAATAAAATTTTATGCCAATCAACATATAAAATGCTAGGAACGAGGAAGCTTTTCCAACAGTTTTACTTTAAAGTCAATGGAAAAAACTCTTTATCTAAGCACAGCATGATCTTTTTTCACAACTGATGTCATATGGAAGGAAAAAGAGCAACTCATGAAATACTGGTAGACTTCTTGCTATGAAATATACAAAAGTTCTGTTTATTTTCTTTTAAATCTCCCATCTTTAGATGTCTTTTCTTCTAAATTTGAGTGCCAGATTAATCTTTAGAACACAAACGTCTTCTTTTCAAAGGGTGAGTGACAATTTCTTTCCCTCTAGTAGGCAGAATAAAATCTCCTGGTAATTTTCAGAACATTGGGATGGAAGAATCAATGCATTTGGTGGTGGAAATCACCTCTCAAAGTCCTTACACTAAGAAATTCAGGAGTCAATCCCCACTAGTACCTCACCCTAGGACGTAACATCAGAGCTCCTTTTACTTCTGAGCCGTACCAGAAGATCTGTAGTTCCTCAACATCTGTAGAATATAAATGCCGAAAAGCCCCTCTAGCAGCCTCTGTGGCACCAGTGTTGCCCAAGTCCTTCCAATCTGCTCTTTGAACAGGGCTCAATCAGTGCTTCTGCAAGCAGAAGTCTTCAAAAACTGACACTTAACGCAGCACTTCTGTTTTATATTGCTTCTAATTTAACTCTGCAGATGAGAAATCATCCAAGATGTATAAATGAAGGCAGATTAACCTTTGAAACTGCTACTAGGAGCTGCTGAATACCTTATACGCATCAATGAGCCTTCACTAGAATATGCATTACACAGAATTTTTAATATCAATATATTGAATATGCACATGTTACTATACAACCGCACCGTAAAAACCATGTTTTGTTTTTCAAATTTTGGAAATATAAATTTCTGTATGATTTTCTTATTTCTTTTATTTCAATTTATTTGTGTAGAGAGGTTGAAAGAGGACAAATTTTCTTTCATTAAATATATAAATACCCCCCTGGTAACTACATGGATGATATATTGTGCACCAACACGTACCCTTTTTTTTTTCTGTTTCTGTGAGGTCTGCAAAACATCAGCATTTATGTTGTACCCTTCCTAGTGACATCTATGTCAAATGACTTCCTTTTGCTTAACAGGAATGAAACTGAAGTGTTGATTATTATCCCTCATACTAAATTGCTGTTGACTGACTTTCCTTTTCAATCAGCCTTTTCTTTTAAAGAGCTGCTGATGAAGCCAGACTGGAGACCTTGACAGCTATCCTATTTAAAAACAATTCTATTTATATACCATATGATTATATTTATGGATACACGTGACAAAACCTGGTTTCTTATGATTAGTGAATCTCGTATGAGAAAGAGACTTCTTTTGGCAAAATGTCTGTTACAAAACACAGCCCTCTCCTTTTCTGAAATCATCATTATATCAAATGCCTCAATATAGGAGAATGGAACATGGACTGGGGGTCCCATAGTAACAACTACCAGTGGGAATGAAGGTCGGAAAAGAGTGACCTAGACATAAAAGGAGGAAAACAAACCAAACCAACCAACTAAACAAAAAACCAACCCACAGTGGTTTGAGATCTTGCAATTACTCTGTAGCTCAAATCTGGCTGGTAGTATGAAAGAAGGCAAAATTGTAGAGGTTGTTAGTTGTTTCTCAATTCCTTTTTGAAACTGTAATTTTCTGAAACTGAGTTTCTACTTCACGTGGGATTTGGTCAACAAAATTTATGTGGTGTCACTGAGGAATGTCATACTAGGTTTTAAACTCTGGCTCAAACATTAACTTCTTAGTTTGTCAACAGTTCTAAATTAATAACATGCATATGTATATTGCCCCCCCAAAATGTAGATTTTACAGCTAAAAATATTCCCATGAGGAATAAATAGCAGTACTGCAAAACTAATGATAATTAATGAGGAAAATAACTTAGTCTGAGAGGTGGTGCCTTCTCTGTCATTTGAGAGTCTTGAGATCAAGTTTACATCAAGTTAGATCCCTTTCTCAGGGATTTGTCCATGAAGAACTTCCAGACTAAAATCTACTAAGTAGGTGAACAGACTATTCTAGTTGAATTTCTTGCATTTATTGAAGAACACTGTTTAATGCACTGGGCCCAGCATTAACTCTGTAAATTATGAAGATTCCTCTGCCTGTGTAGCAGTCTACTAATTAGAAGATATTAATTACACAATAATTAGGTAAAGACCAGAGAGAAGAGAATACGGGTGCAAGAGCACTGAAGTTATCATGATCCAAGAAAAAAATGAGACCACAAATGATTGAGTGCTTTGCACTATGATATTTAGTATTTTCTTCCTATTCTGTTATTCAAACTTCTGTAAGAGATTATAGGAAATGACCCTCAATGCAGTCACTGTCTTCATGGAGAAAAAGTGTTTTTCCTTTTTCAACTTTGCTTACTATTTGCTGGACTCAACAAGATTATAGAATTAGTGTGGAAAATCATATGGAGCCACATGGTGGTGAGGACACTTGGGAAATGACAAAATATGATCCTTTCCCTGTGCCATTTTTGTGAGAATGGACAAACTTCTGCACGTCAAAATATCCACAGAGGTAAACCACAGTATATCTTCCCCAATTTAGTGAACAAGAGGATTAGGTGTGTCCAGGTGTAAGGAATTGTCCAGCAACTGTCATGTTTGATTGTCCCGGGTGCCTCAGTTCTTCTACACACAATAACTTAGGTTATTTGAAAGCACACAGTACTCCCACAGCCTTCCTGCAGCCCAGCAGCACAAACAAGGCAGCTGCACTTGAAATATTGTGTCAGACCTGTCTCAGTAGTCTCTGATCAGTCACTTCTGTCTTAATGGGAGAGCATGTCTAAAGAGCTTGGATTGTGATGGTATTCCTGTCTTTGCAACTTTTTACTGCTTCTTAGAGGTATTTTTCCTCTTGTGCATGGCCTGGCCAGTGAGCCAGGTGGTCATAATATCTGATAAATATTTTGAGTGAATGAAGTGGATATTGCTGTGCATTGAGAACAGAGCATCTGATGTGAAAAGTAATGTGTTTATGCAGAATAACTAAAAAAGAAGTGAGTTTAATTGAAGGACATGGAGAAACAAAGGTGGGGTTTCTGCAAGAATGATAATGAAAATGATTAGGAGACTAAATGAATCCCTCCTCCATGAATACAGATTGCAAAGAATAATGTGCTTTCCTGTAGAAATTAAACAAGCAAGAGGGGACATAATAAACTGTTAAAAAACAAATGTTGTGTGGCAGAAGGACTGGGGACTACTGTTCCCCCCTGGCATAAAGGAGGCCTTCAATCAAACAAGAAGGGACAATTGCTGATTATTTCTAGACAATGAATAATTAGGCTGTGCAATACACAGCTGCATGATACAAAGGGAGACTGGACAGTTATATGACTAGCAACACTTCTGACTTAATGATACAAGTTTTGGGCAGGGACATAAAACCCCATAATTTAAACTGGTATCTCTTAGCTACTAATAACAAGTCTTTTGGAATTAAGCAGATTTTTTTATCTTTTTTATGCACTTTTTTTTTCTACTTCTCTGCAGCTACTGTTGAAGACAATAGAAGATGAGAAGAACCATGAGTTTGATACTTCATGCCTTGAACTACATGCTCATGAAATGCTATGGCATATTTTACCATAGTACGTGATAGGCTTCTAATTTTTGGTACTGTTCATTGCAAATATATTGCCCTGGGAACAAGGCGTAAAATGATCTAGTTCTGGTACAATTATGCAGAACCTAATAATCTCCTACTAAGTCTCACACTCGAACTCTAAACTGCTCATCTTCATCAGAAATATGAACATCTTCAGAAGTAGCACTTTCTGCCATAAATTTTTTAACTAACAGGGAGTGCTGGTGTTAGAGATACAGAAACCAAGCCTTAAAAATTTCCACACTCGTCCTCTTTCAGCTTAATGGGCTGACACTTGCACATCACTCAGCTGGCTGACAGTAAATATGTCCTGATCTGACCTCCAGGCCATGCAGTCAGCCTCTGATTTGCTTCCTGATGTTGTTCAGAAAAAGAAAACTTTCTGTACTGCAAGTACATCTGAGACAGACTGCATGGAGAGTTAATGTGGGCAAGCTGAGTACAGTCTTAATAAACTCTGCGATTTTTCTTGTTGTTGCTGGTATTTCCATGGTCCAGCAGTTCAAGGAACTATGTTGCACATACAAATTAATTTCATAGTGTAGCCACTCCCAAATACTTCTCTTTCTGAAACTCTTCTTGTTCAATAGGAATTCATAAGTCAGAAAACATCCAGGAGATGCAGAGTTGAAGTTTTGCCATTTTAGAGATAAACATTACAGTTCATGAGCCATGCACTTGTTAGACAACTATGATGTTGCCAATGCTTGGCCAAAAACAATGAAGAAATCTAGATCCCTGAGGATTAGTAGGACCTTTGGAGAGTGAAGCACTTCCTAAATTGGCAGACCTGTACGTCATGCTGCCTTTAACTCTGTAGGAGTTCACTGATCATCACTCCTGTAGAGTTAATCAGCTGGCAAGCTTTCACAGTAATCTTGCCTTGAGTAACCTGGAATGCTGGACTTTGGCCCCATTCCTTATAGCAGCCTTGTTTTGGAGAAAGACTTAGAATCATAGAATCAAAGGGACCCACAACGTTCATTAAGTCCAGCTCCTGGCCCTGCACAGGATAGCTCCAAGAAGCACACCATGTGTCTGAGAGCATTGTCCAAATGCTACTTGAACTCTGTCAGACTTGGTGCTGTGACCACTTCTCTGGTGAGTCTCTTCCAGCACCTAACCACATCCTGGGTGAAGAAATTTTTCTTAATGTCCAGCCTAAACCTCTCCTCACATAGCTTCATGCCTTGGGTCCTGTCAATTGTTAGCAAAGACAGGAGATCACTGTCTACCCCTCCACTTCTACTTGTGAAAAAGTTGCAAACCGCTCTGAGGTCTCCCCTGACTCCTCCAGACTGAACAAACAAGACATCAGCTGCTCTTCATATGGCTACCCCTCTAGACCCTTCACCATCTTCGTAGCTCTCCTATGGACACTGTCTAATGGCTTTATATTCTTGTATTGTGGTGCCCAAAACTGCACATAATGTTCAAGGTGAGGCCACCCCAGTGCAGAGCAGAGCGGGACAATCCCCTCCCTTGACTGGTTGGTGATGCTTCACCTGATGACCCCCAGAACATGCTTGTCTCTCCTGGTTGCCAAGGCGCTGCTGACTCATATTCAACTTGCCATCAACAAGGACCCCCAGGTCCATTTTTGTGATGCTGGTCTCCAGTATCTCATTCCCCACTGTTTACACATATAGATGGTTACCCTGCCCCAGGTGCAGAATCCAACACTTGTCTTTGTTCAACTTCATATAGCTGGTGATTGCCTAGCCTTCTAATTTTTAAGGATAGGCTACAAAAATGTCAGACATGATGCCAAAGGGGAGTGAGAATCTCTTTTATTGCTGACATAGAGAAGTTGTGGCTCTGTTGAGGGTGCATTGGTGTGGGCAAGTAGAGAATGGATGTGAGATGGAGGAATGTCAGCAAATGGTGTTGATGGAAGTTCTCCACCTGCTGTGACTTGAACCTCATTTTTCGTAAATGCAGTGAGAATTAGCTCTCTGCTTCAGGATGTGGGGGTGGATTCAGCTGGAAGACTATTATCACCTCAAGGGATATAGCACGCTGGCAGGAGCAGTTTATTAGGTTTTTATTATAGATCATATTTTTAATCCTTCCTGGTCTAAGGAGAGCTCATTGAAATGTCACAGAAACCTCAAGCATGTTAACATCTATTACATCCTCTATATAACATGCTCATGTTAACCATACAGATATGTTGCCCAGGGAGGTTGTGTAGTGTTGGAATAGATAGGTCACCAGAAGTATTCAAAAGTTGTNCCTGATCTGACCTCCAGGCCATGCAGTCAGCCTCTGATTTGCTTCCTGATGTTGTTCAGAAAAAGAAAACTTTCTGTACTGCAAGTACATCTGAGACAGACTGCATGGAGAGTTAATGTGGGCAAGCTGAGTACAGTCTTAATAAACTCTGCGATTTTTCTTGTTGTTGCTGATATTTCCATGGTCCAGCAGTTCAAGGAACTATGTTGCACATACAAATTAATTTCATAGTGTAGCCACTCCCAAATACTTCTCTTTCTGAAACTCTTCTTGTTCAATAGGAATTCATAAGTCAGAAAACATCCAGGAGATGCAGAGTTGAAGTTTTGCCATTTTAGAGATAAACATTACAGTTCATGAGCCATGCACTTGTTAGACAACTATGATGTTGCCAATGCTTGGCCAAAAACAATGAAGAAATCTAGATCCCTGAGGATTAGTAGGACCTTTGGAGAGTGAAGCACTTCCTAAATTGGCAGACCTGTACGTCATGCTGCCTTTAACTCTGTAGGAGTTCACTGATCATCACTCCTGTAGAGTTAATCAGCTGGCAAGCTTTCACAGTAATCTTGCCTTGAGTAACCTGGAATGCTGGACTTTGGCCCCATTCCTTATAGCAGCCTTGTTTTGGAGAAAGACTTAGAATCATAGAATCAAAGGGACCCACAACGTTCATTAAGTCCAGCTCCTGGCCCTGCACAGGATAGCTCCAAGAAGCACACCATGTGTCTGAGAGCATTGTCCAAATGCTACTTGAACTCTGTCAGACTTGGTGCTGTGACCACTTCTCTGGTGAGTCTCTTCCAGCACCTAACCACATCCTGGGTGAAGAAATTTTTCTTAATGTCCAGCCTAAACCTCTCCTCACATAGCTTCATGCCTTGGGTCCTGTCAATTGTTAGCAAAGACAGGAGATCACTGTCTACCCCTCCACTTCTACTTGTGAAAAAGTTGCAAACCGCTCTGAGGTCTCCCCTGACTCCTCTTCTCCAGACTGAACAAACAAGACATCAGCTGCTCTTCATATGGCTACCCCTCTAGACCCTTCACCATCTTCGTAGCTCTCCTATGGACACTGTCTAATGGCTTTATATTCTTGTATTGTGGTGCCCAAAACTGCACATAATGTTCAAGGTGAGGCCACCCCAGTGCAGAGCAGAGCGGGACAATCCCCTCCCTTGACTGGCTGGTGATGCTTCACCTGATGACCCCCAGAACATGCTTGTCTCTCCTGGTTGCCAAGGCGCTGCTGACTCATATTCAACTTGCCATCAACAAGGATCCCCAGGTCCATTTTTGTGATGCTGGTCTCCAGTATCTCATTCCCCACTGTTTACACATATAGATGGTTACCCTGCCCCAGGTGCAGAATCCAACACTTGTCTTTGTTCAACTTCATATAGCTGGTGATTGCCTAGCCTTCTAATTTTTAAGGATAGGCTACAAAAATGTCAGACATGATGCCAAAGGGGAGTGAGAATCTCTTTTATTGCTGACATAGAGAAGTTGNCACCTGATGACCCCCAGAACATGCTTGTCTCTCCTGGTTGCCAAGGCGCTGCTGACTCATATTCAACTTGCCATCAACAAGGACCCCCAGGTCCATTTTTGTGATGCTGGTCTCCAGTATCTCATTCCCCACTGTTTACACATATAGATGGTTACCCTGCCCCAGGTGCAGAATCCAACACTTGTCTTTGTTCAACTTCATATAGCTGGTGATTGCCTAGCCTTCTAATTTTTAAGGATAGGCTACAAAAATGTCAGACATGATGCCAAAGGGGAGTGAGAATCTCTTTTATTGCTGACATAGAGAAGTTGTGGCTCTGTTGAGGGTGCATTGGTGTGGGCAAGTAGAGAATGGATGTGAGAAGGAGGAATGTCAGCAAATGGTGTTGATGGAAGTTCTCCACCTGCTGTGACTTGAACCTCATTTTTCGTAAATGCAGTGAGAATTAGCTCTCTGCTTCAGGATGTGGGGGTGGATTCAGCTGGAAGACTATTATCACCTCAAGGGATATAGCATGCTGGCAGGAGCAGTTTATTAGGTTTTTATTATAGATCATATTTTTAATCCTTCCTGGTCTAAGGAGAGCTCATTGAAATGTCACAGAAACCTCAAGCATGTTAACATCTATTACATCCTCTATATAACATGCTCATGTTAACCATACAGATATGTTGCCCAGGGAGGTTGTGTAGTGTTGGAATAGATAGGTCACCAGAAGTATTCAAAAGTTGTCTGGATAGGGTCTTGGGCAACCAGCTTTAGGTAGCTCTGCCTATGCGTGGAGGGACAGGATGGGTTGGACAAAAAAAATTTCAGAGGGCCACTGCCTGGAAATCAACATGGTCCCTATAAGCAAATGGTTCAATACATCATGGGATCTTCCTTCCATAGAAAGATTTGCTATTATGACAAACAATGCCAATAGCAAACAACTAGAAAAAACAAATTTATTTATCAAATAGAAAGGAGACGCAAAAAACCCCGTTTAAGACATTATACTTGCTTAAGTCTTACTAATATTTTATTCTTTATCTCTTCTATGCAAAATTATAGCTTTTTTTTTGAGATATGTATTATAAATATATTAATTTTATATTGATTTTTTTTTCATGCTTATGGCATTAAACAGTTTTTAGAAGACAAAAGTATCTCTGTATTCAGGGATAAAAATGCTTATTGCGGGTATGAATAAGTAGTCCTCTAGACTATCTTAAAGCATACCTGTATCAGAAAGATCAATAACTAAGACAAAAACAATAGAGGTTCTTTTTTTCATGGCATGTCTAGGTAGTCAGCAATAATGGGATTTCAAGGAACATGAAATCTTAGAATGGTTTGGATTGGAAGGCATGTTAAGGCTCATCTAATTCCTGTCCCACTGCCACAGGCAGGGACAACTTTCACTAGAGCAGATTGCTCAGAGCCCCATCCAACCTGGCATTGGACACTTCCATGGATTGCTCTATCCACAGCTTCTCTGGGCAACTCATGACAATGTCTCACCATTCTCACAGTTAAATAATTTCTTCCTGATATCTAAAATAAACATACAGTCTCTCAGTTTGTAGCCATCTCTTCAAGCCCTTGAGCTCTCTTGTAGTCCCTTTAGGTGCTGGAAAGTGCTCTAAGGTGTTCCTGAAGCCTTATCTTCTCCAGACTTAATTACCCTTATTCTCTCATCATGGCAAAAAGTGTTTCCCATATCCCAAAGAGAAATGCGCTGCAGCACAAATATTGAAGATTAGTGAAAGTCTTTGTTTCCCCCCCAGATTATTAAAATGAAGATAAAACCTAAGTAGTAGTGAGGAAAATGCATCAAGTTTATAATCTGTAATGAGCTCTCACCAGACCTACCCATTGTAGAGGCATCTTAATAATGCAAAAGCCTCTATCATGCCTGAAAAACATTTACCTTGACTGACACAGCGAAATGTGTTGTAAAAGCACAATTACCTGTGAACATACCAAGTTTAATCCAGCTCCTTTCACCCCTAGTTCTGAATACTATTTTTTGTCTATACTATTTTTCATACTGTTCATTCTTTCCCAGGAATCTACCCTTTTCACAAAAGCCTATGTGAAAATTGATAGATCCACAAGTGTATGCACACATTTAAAATAGGTGGCCTACAAAATCCCTGTGTCAGGGAACTTGGGGCCATGAAGCAGCAGGACTTGGATTGTGTGTTTCAGTCAAAACCTAGGCCATCGGTCAGGGCAGATTTTTTATCAGGGCTGAAGAGACAGAGTGGTTGTGGTGGGGGACTATGAAACCCAAGCTCCGCTTTGACTGTGGAAGTGGAAAGAAAAAGTTTCCTTGGACAAAGTGAAGGAAGCTGGATTTTGTCCTATGGGACCTAATTAACCATCACTACCTCCCTAGACTTTATCCAGCCTCACAGTGAGCTCTGTCAGCAACTATGACAGGACTTATCAATCTTCCACTCACCCATAGCCCCTGCTGTCACTGAAGGAGTGAAGAGTTAGCACATCTTCCCTTCTGCCCCCCTCTAACCCACAAAACTCTCCATTGCAGCCTATGAGCTACTTTTCTATCTAATACATTGTTCAACTGGTGAGATATCCTGAGAGGCACTGAAGCAGGAAATGCAGCCCAGCAGCATATAGCAGGATCAAAAAGGGCACAAACAGGAGGGGAAAGCATGTTCTGCATAACCACCTTGCCCAAAAGACTTTATGGATTGAGCCCCTCTAGAAGGTAAAGGGAAGTTAAAGAGATAAACATACATCTTATTGCTTTATATTCCTTCAGTGTCATCTTCCATCCTACCAAGACTGCCTCTTGCTACTCAGTGGCAAGCCTGGTGATTATTTCCATCTGCACCGAAGGCAAAGATGACATGGGTACTACCTGGCAATATTTGGAAACTGTGATGAGGCCTGTTCATGCAGTTGCTGAAGATACTGGTCCTCACTGTTCCAACTGGGATGAAAAAATCCCCTAAAATCACATAGGCATTTCGCAGGGCACAGCCACCATGCATCCTCTACTCATTTGTGACAGCAGTGACTAACCACCCACTGTAGCAAGCTTATCAGCCACATATTTCCACATAGCATCCAAAAAAGGCCTCAAGAAACGTGTATGCACTCCTGTGTTGATCAGCTATGATAGCATCACCCAGCAGCACAAGGATAAGCAACCTTTCTGGAACACAAACAGGTACACAAAAGCCATAAAAGGCTCTGTCCTGACCTGGAAACAAGCAGTGACTTCAGGCTGGAAATGAGAGGAATTAGGCACTGCATATTCTCCTGCAAAACCTCCCTGGACATCACTCACTGCATATTCATTAACTCTCAGGCTTAGCTTTTGAAGGAAGAAGTTAGTTCCCTCTGAAGATAAAGTCAGGAGAAGTGTTTCAGATGGTCCTTTTTCCCTCTCACACTCCTATGGAGTGTTCCATAGTTCTTTTTCCTCTCCACAGACCCATCCATCTGTTGCCAATCCAAAGCATATAATATGTACATCTGGCTTTTAGCAAGTCTGACACTTCTAGCAAGTTATAGCAGAGGACTTAGACCTTTTGGAGAGCATTTTGAGCTGAAAAAAAGTATAAAAATATGTCCTCCAAGCGCACTTACTAGGACCTGAAGGAGATCCAGGCCATGTGCTCTACTGAGTGAGTACACAGTTTGTGCTCCAAAAGGAGCAGCATGGGCAGAGTTTGCAGTTATACACCATGGTCTGAATATCTCATTTGCAGATCCCTTTATCACTGCCAATGGTTTCTGTCTTCTTGAACTTATTGTCTGCAACTTCCTACTTAAATAATTGCAGTAACATCAAACAAAGCCTGCACATCCACACAGAAAAAATTCTAAACATCTGAGTTTCAGGAAGTGGCTCCAACAATCTGATTCTAAGGGATTAATAACTTCCCTTGTTTTCCAGTCTGGGGAGGAGGGAAGATTTTCCTGTTAGCTAGCACAACTCATATTTCACCAACTCTGCACACCAAGCTTCAACGAATTTTAACTTAATGACTATTATGAAAGATTCACATTGTCTAGGGAGGCCTTCCACAAAAGGCTTAAGTGTGCATTGTAAATATGTATTTTATATAAAGTATCCATGTATTCTCACCACACAGAACTTAATTTACCAATCTGATTCTGTTGTTGAGTCTACTCATGTTTAATCAACTATGTGCAAGAAATCAAAACAACACAGTGAAATCAATAGTCTGGCATCTTTTCTGATAATTTCCTGAGAGCCCACACTTTTCATCCACATTAATGATCACTCAATAGGCAAGGGAAAAAGCAGGGAAATGCCTTGAGAAAAAAAGTGTAATTCAAGTGCCAACATCTCTCCTAATAAGTGCATAACAGTTTTACACAGAAGCTGGCCACTGTAATGAATGTCCAATAAAACCAAATTGCTGTATAAAGTGCACAAGCAGGCATTTGAAGAGGCTCTGAGTGGATGGATACTAGCCAAGAGCAAGTCACAGGGGAAACAAAACACCCAATGATACTTAAGTGAAGTGTTTGCATGGGGCTGGACTGTCAAGTTTGTGCTCCTTTGTGCACTGAAAGATCTGCTATTTTGTTGAACTTGCTGCAGCTGCATGACCCGATGGCAGGAGAAAGTGCTTTGCATGTCCAGTGTTGATTTCCTCTGCTTCAGCTGATTACATTGCCAATCAGTCAGATGCAATTTACAATCAGTTTTAAGATTGCTCATCATTTCCAAAGACTTTCGTGACAGCTCTTTGACAGCAAAACAAATTACGGCCCATACCAAAGAACAACATAAATTGGTTTAAACCTTTCTTCTTTTATTAGGCAGTGGTACATTTTTCCCTGTCTGTCCTGGAGAAGTTAGCCATTCTTGGTCAGTGGAGATGGACACAGTGGAAATTCATACACAGTGGTAGCATAATTTATTGGGTGTATATACACTTACTGCTGTCTATGAATTTAAAATAACAGTGATAAATGGAACCTTCTTAAACAAGTTCCATCATCTCCCAATGCAATTTGTAGAAAAATAACAAAACACTCTAAACAGCAGCTTGAGGCAGCAGTGGTGTATCCCTCTGACTTCCATGGCTGGAAACCCTGTTCTAGCAGTCTTGTATGGAAGAGTATTTCCATTTCCTTTAATTTTGTGATGTCATATAATGGTCATGTTAAGTCCTGCTTTCAGAAATCTAAGTGATCACAGAGGAAAGGTCTGATGGGCACATCCTCATAATTTTTAGCAAAACTACTAGTATGCCCCTACACCAGGGATTAAAACATTTTGAGCACAATTTATTGCATTAAGCACTGACATTCCTTACAATAGCATACTCTCAGCAGCAAATGTCCAGCAACATGAAGAGTTTATGCTTACTCCAAAGAGCTGGGAAACTCACAGTAGAAGAGGACAGTATTTGTGAGAAGTTGCTTCTATATCTGGTTTAGGAATTGAATTTTTTTTATATGTTAAAAGTTTTGGTACTATTTTCTACTGCATTAGAACTGTAGTTCATTCACTGTGTGAGGAATTCAGATCCTTTAATCATCCGATCACTAATGATTTATATTACCTCAACTGATTTTATCTTCTTTTGAAAGGAATCAAGGCTTTGATGGACAAGGCAGAACATTCAAATTACTTAGTCCTCTGATCTGTTTTCAGAATTGCCTGGCAATGTGGGAATTGTCTTGTACACTGTACCTTAAGAGTTAACTTGTAGACTACTCTAAAATCAACCAAACTTTAGGCAAAAAGTTATTCAGGGGCATTAAAACAATTCAATGCACTGTTAAGTATTAGGGACATCTGCTTTATTTGCTGCAGGTGCTTCAAACTGGATGTCTGCCAGGGAGAGATCTCTTATAAAACTACTTCACCTTATGTAAGCAAGGACACACTCCTTCAATATATATGCATAAGAGTTGGAAGAATCAGAGCATCTGGATTCTTCAGACATTGAGGAAAGCGCCAATGACTCCAGCCTTCTTGAACATTAGCAATAACAACAGCAGCTGTGGCTGTGGTCAATAAGACATTTGTCTAACAGAATGTTAAACTACTTTCCCTTACAATCATTATACAGCTGACTGATTCAGATGTTTTCATATAAATGTCTTGTTTGACGAGTTAATTCTTGTCTCTGCAGTTAAGATAATTTCTCTGACCACCACATGGACAGGATTCATTTGTCAAAAAGCCCATCCCTACTGTTTTTGGAAGCAGTACATTTTAGTTTGGGTGTTGTTTTTTTTTTTCAATACAAAGGAATATATAAAGGAATATAAATATAAAGGAAGCCTATAATAACAATCTAGACAGGGTAAAACAAAAAACATGCAGAGGAGATTTTTTCACAGGGTTGAGATGTATTAGCCTTACAGCAGCCCTTAAAAATGTTCACAGTATTTACAGAAGTGTTTTGTATTTAGAGAGGGACTTGGAAATTCATGCTGGTTGAACTATTTTCCTATCCTTCATATTTCTTTGTGGTATGATCTTGGGAAAGTCATACAGCATTTTTATGTCTCAGCTTCATATGGGTAGACCAGAAATGCTTCTCCCACAAATAAGCATAAAAAAGAGGCACATACACTCAAAGGCACCTCAGAAGAGGATGAGTAGTAAAATCTCTTTTGATATAACATGACCAAACATGTCAATTTAAGTAAGGGCTTAGCCAACCTTACCTGAGTCATAATGTGGAAAATGCATGTACCTCTAAGGAAAACACCTTTGCACTCACATCAGTTCTGCTGTTGCCTCACTTAAAACAACTGTTCAAAGGGGAAGTGAGAACAGTATCTCTCAAATTCAAGTGTCAAGATTCTTTGCCTCCCATTTTCCAAGATCCTCTTTCAACAATATTAAGGAAATGCCACGCAATATGCATTCTATCTGTATACTGCCAACAGCACTGTGTTAAACCATCCATTTCTTGCATGCATATCCCTGCAGAGTACTTTCTCCTATCCGTGCCCTTTACTGTACAGGGGTTTTAACACAGAAGACAATTTTCTTCTGACCCTACAGGTTAGTTCCTTTGCTTGCCAGCCTCTCCTAGGGAAATCATCTCTGATACACCACCTGCATCATTTTCTGGGTGAAAACAATCCTATTATCTTTTTCTATTGCAACTAATGTCACAGACAAGCAAAGAAAATATTGACACCAGTAATAATTCTACAACTCCCACACTCTATATTCAGCAACTGTTTCCACCTTAGAGCTATCTGTGCAATTTATTTTCCTTCAATCTATAATTTCATTCCCTGTCCCCCTGAGGCATCTGCTAAACACTCCTTGAAAGTTGCCCAAGGTTCACCCCAATGCTAAAACATCATTTTACCCTGCCTCATACAGTCCTCAAATCCTTTCAATCAAAGTCTGAACCAGAAGGTATTCAGCTTTCACTTTACTCTCTCAAGCATGACCAAGTGCAGTCATTGCAGGAAGCTGAGCATCCTTGTCAGAAACAGCACAATTCTGTGTCCTTAAAAATGTTGCTGTTGTGCCACATTCAGTTACCCTGTACGCCAACATGCCCTGGTGGATTTTTTAGTATTCTGGAAATCCATCCCAGTCAGATTCAGCAAGGGTAAGAAAAGACTTTATCTCTCAAAAATTTTCATTCGAACTGGTGAGCCTTTGCTCATCTTCATTGTTGTACTTGATTGAAATTAAGAAGCTGGTGCAGAAGCCTATTATGAAATATACTTTTTCAATGCTTCTCATCCAAACACACGTTCTCCTCCACCAGCTTATACATAAATCCCCTGATTTAGCATGTTCCTTAACACCACAACACTCTTATCATTTATTGTGGAATAGACAATACTTTTATTACTAGAATTAAATTATAGATGATCTGGCCATCACTTCTGTGAAGGCTGAGAATTTACTTAGATCCCAGAAATACAAGTAAGGACGTGACATTTATCCTTCTAAGTTCCAGAAAACACTAGATTGATTACCAAGATTGCCATCTTGAATGGGTACTTTTTTTTAGATTTATATGTGTTAAGAATTTAAGGAAATATTTATTTTTTAAAATATTATTTTTAAAGAAAATTTTTTGCAGTTTGCTCTTTGGAGAAGAAGATCCCAAATGATTGGAACAGGAAAAGGCCAGTCAATCCTGGCAAACTTTTTTTTTTGTTTGTTTATTATAGGATTAAAAATTGCAATTTTGGAGGAAATAAATTGTTCTATCTACTGAATTTTATCCAGCAAAGCTTTTGATAATTGTTTGAGTAGCACACAGGAAATTCTACAGATAATTTCAATAGTTTGAAGTTCTGGCTGAGATTCAGTTCTCTTTTGATGCAGATTACCTCAATGACTTTAAGATAGTTTGTCCAGAAGGGAGTCTTTTAGGCAACTAAACATAAAAAGCCTGTAGTTGAAATTCCTCAATATCCACATTATTGAAGTTATTTGTTAAGTTGCAGATAATGTTATGAAGTACTCAAAGCAGTAGTGACACACATGAGTGTGTCTTAGAGAGGAGCAATCCACCTTGACAATCAATATTAAGTACGTTAATTGTATTATAGATGTGTCCTTTAACATTATTAACATTATAACCACATTTCCAAAATTCATAACAAAATGAGGCCCTCAATTTGATGAAGAATCCAGTTGCTAGTGCAGAACAAAATAATAAACAAAAGAAGAATGAAGATCAAGAAACTAGTAAAACTAGCCAATAATCACTTAATGGATCTGAGATTTCCCAGAAACCTTCAGCTCAGGAGTAAAGTAATCCAGTTTCTTCCACCACAGAGTAGTTCCAACAAACTGAAGTCAACAAGACAGTTTCCTGCTGACAATTTATTCAAAAGAAGATGATTCACACAGAGGAAAATAAACCAAAATAATTTATAAAATCATAGAATGACCTTCGCAGATAAATGAAAAAAAGGACTTCAGCATAGAGGTCAATTTGATAAAATTGTTTCTTTGTTAGAAAGAAACATTAATTGGAATCAATATGTGGTTGTGAAAATGTTTGAAAAACCTACATAATTGCAACACTTAATACTGTTGTCTTAAAGGAAAGTAGAAAGGTCAGGTAATTAAATTGTCTTAATGTGAACAAAGAGTAAAAGCTGCAGCTTTTAAACATATTGAAGTAGTACATAGACAAGTGTGAGAAAACAAATTATTCAATACCAAGAAAATTAAGCTCAGAAAGGAGAACCCCACACAAATTGACAATTCTTGAAGCACTTAATGTAAGCCCTAACAAAGCAAATTGCCAGTAAAATGAAAATTGATAATTTACTTGCTTCAAATGATTTGCAGTTAGTCACATATTGTGGAAAATTGTAGGCTAAATCACAAATGCTGTGGCAGTTACCAAAGACACAAGAAATATCGAACAATCTTGGAGAAAATGCAGTTTACTCCCTAATGAGGTAAAGGAGATGCTTGCATTTCTAGTTTCCCTATCAGTTTTGGATAAGGCACAAACAGCTGGGGATAAAGGAGGGTGGGATTTTTTCTTTCTGGCAGGCAGCAATACTAGGGGGAAGAAATGTAATCACCCTTTAAGAGGGCTTTGGCTTTTCATTGTCTAGTCTTCTTCTGATATTGTCATGTACACACCAAACCGTCCTGTCTAACACATTCTTATACTCATATATTCTGGGGAATAAGAGACTTACTTAACTGAAAATGAGATCGTGTCAGCATTCATTTTATTGTCTTATGCTGGTACAACCTCTTTTCAAAGGATTCTACCAAAAGACTGCCACTTTCAAAGTAGGCACAGAAAATCTTGTTGAAACTGTAAAAAAGTACATGTATATCAGTTTGGTGTCAGTTTCTGTCTCCACTACAAGGTCTTCTGGCCAAACCACTCTGCAGCTTCTATTACCTGACATTATTTAGTGAAAAGCATTGAGGCAAGAAGTACTGACTCTGAGACCTGTGTGTCACGGAAGGAAGGTGGTCAGCCTATGAATTCCCTGGTACATTTGAGCTTCACTTAGAAGTGAGGCTTATGAATGCCCACGTAGTACACAGAATGAATCAAAACAAATACCATTCTGCAGTAAAATAAACAATAATTTAAAAAAGCATGTTTGTTTCAAAATTTCTGGTTTTTTTCCAATGGAAAAAAAAATCACTTTAACTGGAGATTATGGTTCTTAGTACACATATAGTGTGGAAAAGCACTGTATCAATTACAGCTCATAAAACACCTGTATATATAGGGAAAATAAGAATACTTAGGCTACATTTAAAGAACATGGCTGGTAAATTCAGACGTCTGCCCTAGTTTCCTACATTCAGTCAGTCCCACTGGAGGAGCTGTCAGAGCACTACAGGGCTTTCATTTTTTCTCACATCTTGACATCAGGAGCTCTGGACCCAGCAGCTGGAAAGTGTCCCATTTCAAAAATCTGGTGTTCTTTTCTTGTCATAAATTTCAACATTTAATTCTGCTGCTGTACAACTGGGTAAACCAGTTTGGCACTGAAACTTCGAGTTTTGATTAAAATCAGGGGCTCTTACTTTAGAAGAGGGGAAATTCAGCATCAAACAGTGGTCAGACACGTGAAAATTTCCCTTCTGGATCTCTTGAATTATCACACAACATCTTATGTCAAAATGACAATTTGTTGCTTGGAATATTGGAAGTTTATCTACTCCTCGAGAGATTATACATTTAAACTATATAAAAAAACCCCAACCAACTATTAGAGGTTTTCTTTTATTTTTAAGATAATTTACTTTAAACAAAATTATGAGAATTGTTATTTGTGGGGAGAGGAGAAGCCTTTTTGAGTACTACATTCAAGACATTCCAGCGGTCTCTACTTTTGAACAATGATACAATAAAGTGTTCATTTATACTGCATTCCTGCCTTCACATGGAAAGCATTTTCTGACCCATAATTTAATTGATCTACATATGCTGTTAAAAATCTTCCGGACAGGAGAATAAGAGGCATAAGGAGATATTATGAAATAAAAAAGAAAACACCCAAAAAACCAACTTAGCTAGTAAAAATCTAAATTAATCTCTCAGAATGATTTAATGCAAGGAATTCATGATAGTTCTATGCAAAACAAAATCAGACAGACAAAAGGATATTGGCCTTTTCTTCTCAAAGTGGGAAATGAGGGCACATGGATTGTCATTGCTGTTCCATTTTGGACAACCCACTTTGGTGACCTTGCCACAAACCCCAGCTGCATCTCATTTGTCTCTTCTCTTGTCCTTTTCATAGGACAGAGATGGAATATCTCTCCTCTTAAGACAGGCTGATAGAGTTGGAGTTGTTTAGCCTGGAGAAGAAAAGGCTCAGTGGAGACCCTAGAGAACTTTCCTGTAAATAAAGGGGGGTACAAAAAAGATGGGGACAAACCTTTTACCAAAGCACATAACCACAGGAAAAAGGACAATAGTTTTAAACTGTGAGTAGGTTCACGCTGGACATAGTAAAGACTTTTTTTTTATGATGAGGTTGCTGAGGCACTGACACGTTGCCCAGCGAATTTTTGGCTGTCCCCTCCCTGGAAATGTTCTAAAGGGGTTTGAGGAACCTGATATAATGAGTGAAGTGAAAAATGAGGTTTGACCAGATGACCTTTGATTGTCTTTTCCAATCAAACTGTTCTGTGATCCTATGTTCCCTGGTGTATTTGGGATGGTATGAGACAATTATGTCATTCCATAGTTGCAAAACAAAGAGGCAAACAAACTTCTTGGAGGCAGATGATATAATTAGGAAATAAAAATAATTTGACTACTATATGTACAATAAGGATTAAGGATTCTCACCCATAATGGCACAACTGTGATGCTGGGAATTGAAGTAAGATGGTATCTGTGTCATGTCTCATGCCATCTCTGGGAGACCAGTGACCTACACGTACCATTGTGCAGACTGTGGGTGCTTTACATGTGTAATATTGTGAAGCTCTTACCCTAAAATTGTAAAAAAAATTTCGTTACAGGCTTTCTGTTATGGTATATGCATATCCACATCAGCCACAACACCAGGACAGATTCAAGCCCTATAATTACTAGCCAGAACAAATAGTGTGGGTGATCCCCAGCTAGCAGACAAACTCTGATCCCTCTGTTGCATCTACTATTCCCTGCAACATCCTTTCATCCCTGAAGAAACTATCAAGTTTATCTGGAACTGATTGACAGTTTCTAAAGTTGCTGAACAGAAGTGGAAAAAATTCATAGGGCACCCTTATAAGACTTTTCCTCATGGAAAGAAGATAGCCTCCCATTACATCTCCCCGTTACAAGAAAATACCCTGAAACTCCACCAGAACCACGAATATCTGGAAGGAGATGAAACTCACCACATGGCCAAAAAAATATAATGGCAAATATTTGAAAATCATAAAGTGGCATATTATGAAGGAATAACAGCTTGATTTTTGATGTGCCAAGGCATTCTCAAACCCACAAAGGAACTGTGTAAGCCAAGTTAATAAATACTGTAAACAGGTTTATACTTTATTATACCTTCCTGAATTCAAGTATATGAGGGGGAGGAGTTCTTTTATGTCTGTTTTCAGGCACATTCAAGTGTTTAATAACAACAGCCTTTGTTTCTTTGTGTTCACTGCTATGTTTAGCACTTTAGAGCTCTCAGAAGCAAGCCATATATATTGATTCTGTGATTATTTCCTAATAAAAGATTGAGCATCATAATGCCACTGCTCATGCCAAAGCAATATGATACTAACAACTCTGTTAGAGTTCAGTAAGATTCCAAAAGCTGGAAAACTTTTCCTTCATCTGTTACTTCTAAGTATGCAGTAATCCTAATTTCAATAGAAAAGTTGTTAATACAGTCCAAAACTTCAAGACTGGGATTCCTCAACAAGGAAGGACAAGGTATAACAGGTCATTGACCACAACTCAGGAAGGGGTGACAACTTGACCACCAAGAATGCCTTCTCAGCACATTTGCAACATGATCTGCCTCTGCAGAGCTGCCCAGGGGCAGGTTCCACCAACAGCACAATCATTGACACACAGATGGGAAGTGGCAAGTCATGCCTGAAGTCAGGTCAGCTAGCCAAGAATGACAAAGGCCCGGGCTGAACATAGGTACGTCTATCACTGTGGTCAGATCCCAGGGCTGAGCTGAAATGGGACTCCTGAGCAATTGGTACCTGGGTGGGGGTCCCAGGTGAGCCTGGTCATATTAATGAGGATCCATGAATATACACTCAGAGCCCTTGAAAACACCTAGCTCAGATGCAAGAGGCTCAAATCAGTATAGGATGGACACAGCCTGCTCTGTGGTATATCAGATGGATAGCCTTAACTGGAGGTTTATCTTGGTCTGATTTAGAGTACAGATGTATTTTCTATCATTATTTATTATCATTCCACAAAAACTTGCTTATTGGCTTCTTAGATTCCAAATACTCTCACACCTGTGGGCACAAATAGCCCAAATTCACACTCAGCATTTGTAGATAAGCATTTTGGCATAATGAATCTAATAAATAAGGACAATATTGTTTCATTTGATTTTCCTTACGTAATTGCACAAAACCTTGGATACTTATTTTAAAATGTAAAAACAGCATAACTTGCAGTACATTTAGTAAATAGAAAATATATTTGGTTATCACCCTACTGAAAACTCTGGCATTACATTTGCATAAGATTTATTATTTTTTTACATTTATTATATCTTTGCCCCTTTCTTTTAGATGTTGAGCTATTTTTAAGAAGAGAAAAAAAAATATACTCCTTTAATTTAAATTACTTCAATCTGCTGCTCTTTCATTACAGATGTGATCCTGGGTTTGTTCATATCCAAGAAGGCTGTGATTGATTGGAGGGTGCTATCTTTATACTCAGCCCTTGGGATAATTAACCCTGAGACATATAATCAAGGCTTTCCCATTAGTATGTTATACCACGGGTCTGCATTTCTGAAAATACTGTGCATATTACCTTACAGGTATCCTCTGCAGCTCTCCAACAGCAGGCACAAATATATACAGGGTGAGAAGGAGTTTGCTAAATTTTTTTTACAAAAAGATCCTATTTTTTGAATTTCAGTCCAGTTCATTTCGATAATCATAGCTCAGGATGTTTTGGCTTTTCTTCTGGAGCTGCACCAGAGAGTTGCAGGCTTGATACCTGTCCCTGACAGTCAAGGACATGTGTCAGCTGGTCTGGAAATAACACATCAGTGAAGCAGTTCTGTGCCTCTGAAGCCTTTAAAAGAAAAAGGTGCATAGGTGCACTAATGTGCATATGTAGCTTCCAGCTCACATCTGGCTTACATCTGGTTGTAAGTTATATAACTGTAGTATGTATTATGCAGTCATAAGACACTTTTCTGGGATCCAGGGGTCTAACACGTGGGTCAGTGGTGATCACCATGGCTTCTTAGACTCAAGGGACTGAGATTTGGCTATTATCCTGCACTGTGTACTAAGGCAAACAAGAAAAGCATTCATAACCTCTAGCAGAAATATTGATTGTTTACAGAAAACAGTTGGGGATATTAGGCTCTGCATGATAGATAAACAATTGAGAATATGAGAAGTTTGGGAATTATGGGCATTAATTAATAAATTCATTTAAATTGATTTTTTGGAAAATAATTTTTTTTTTTTTTTTTTTTTTGCAACCTACACTGATAACAGCAGAACTAGTCAGTGGATTAGCATGTTATTGTATGTTATTGCTTGGGAAAGCTCACTGTATATATTTGCAATTCTGAATAGCCTGCAGAGGTCTGCCTATGAAATTCTCAAAGATACTATCAACTTTGGTGAAGGTTAAAATAAAATATAAATATGTAACAATGATAATCCTGCTTTTTCTATAGCTTCTGTGAGATTTGGGCTTGTTCCCTGCACACTAAAAATGAACAGTTTACTTTATTCTTAAAATTTATGTTATTTATTAATCATTATTGCAAAATTATCTCTAGAATGAGGAACCTGTTCTTTTTCTTCTGAATATCCTAATTTTAACAAACTTCCCAGAGAAAGATAGCCTTCAAAACTAGCCAGACATCATTAGCTTCTTGGTACAGTGATTTCTCATAGAAGTTCTCTTGCTGTAGTGATGGAAATTAAGACATTAGAATACAACATAGGTGAAACATTTGTTTATGCTGCAGAAGGACTCTGGTGGATGTAATACTTCCCCTATTGTATATTGAAAGTTTGTATAATGATTGGCTTGTTCGGAGCGCAAAATGAAGAAAAGAAACAGAGTAACTGGACAGAGAGCATGAACGGAGATCAGGCAGATACAATCAACCTGTAACCAAACTGAGCTCCATCCCTCTTTTTGCTTTTGACCTACATGTGATAGAGATTTGTAGACTGACACACCTTATAATAACCATCCTGCAGCACTGATCTGCTCTTCTACTCTTTTCAAATTGTCAGATAGGTTTGCATTTTAGATACATATGGCCAATGAAAGGACATGTTTCTTCACTAAATTACTTTTCTTTAGCAAACGTTCATATTTTTATAAAGATAATGGCTATTTCCATTTATTCAATGGTTTTCTAAAACTGGAAGCTAGTATAATCTTCATGGCCATGAGGAATGAAAGCTAGATTGCATAGGCTTTGATTGCCTTTTGATTTAGTGGAAGGTGTCCCTACCCATGGCAGGGGAGTCAGAACCAGATGATCTTTAAGATCCTTCAAATCCAAACCACTTTATCACTATTTGATAAGGCTCGCCTTGAAGTTTGTGTTCTAAGGGACAGAAAGAGAAGAAAAAAACCACAAGGAAATCAAAAAGAGGATGGGGTGTGGAAAAAACGTAAAATACAGTTTATACCACCTAGCTCGAAAGAGCTGAGGTTGAAAATGGGTACTAGCAGCTTCTGATGTCAGACCAAAGGAGACTGCACTGGCAAAATAGAAGGACAATTTGTACTTTACAGTCCCAATGATATCTTGTTCATTGGAGGTACAGTCAATTTTTTAATAGCAGCAGAAACTTACTCATGCCTCTTAGAAGGCAGTCAAGACATTAAAGAAGCTCTAGCTCTAATCTGTCATTTTCTGTCCATTTTCATGAGAAATTCTGCATAATGGAAACTGATAAGAGCCAAGTTACTAAAATATGAAAATCACAGAATTAGCATTTATCCTGATTCATTGGCTCAGACTGTCAAGAAAAGATCTTGTGCTGATCACAGGATGTTAGCTACCTCAGAAACTGCTGCAATTTCTTAATTTTCATCAGTTCTCAAGTGTTAACTTTAGGTTAAAAAAAAAAAGTAAAAAAGGTAAGCAACACCCATTTTAGAAGACCTTCTTTAATATGGAGAAATTAGGCTTATATGCTTACCTACAAAGGTTTCTATAATGCTGGATTTTTCCCTGCTTTATATATTGCAAGGTTTTTTGGCATTTAAATATCTGTGGATTTAAGTGTTAGGGGAACTTTATTCACATTTCATCGTGAGAGAACAGCATCATCAAGATGCTTAATAATTCTAATATTTACTACGCCTCATTGTCACTTCTCTAGTATATATACCACAAACCAATTCACTTTTTACCTTTCAAATTGTTTGTGTTAACATTGATGTTGCAAGTACTTTACCAGTAATTTCTCATCTGAAGATGCTAGGAGCTACTAAAGAATATTTCTTATAAAACGTCATATTTTGTTCATATCAAATGATGTTCTCATGCATTCACGATATATTCTGTGCTCTTTTAATGAAAAACAGGTAATGGAGCTTAACAAAAATATTTACATCGAGCTAACAAGTCATGCTGGGAAGTATTAAGCCTGTTAACATTTGAGAATATAGGAAAAAATAAGATCCTTTCCACAAAAAAGTCTGCAAAGGTTTTTCAAAACCAGGTATTTTAAGCTATGTTAATCATAGTGATATTTGAAATATTGTTTTATAAGATTTGATAAGGTTTTGTAGATATTAAGAACAATATATTTAACAACCATTAAATTGCATGTGTGATTTGTCTTCTGGAGAAATTAGGGGAAATCTATTTTGTGGACTTCAAACAATGTTATTTCAGACATCAGCCAGCTTCTCTGGAGATGCATAATGGAAATGAGACATACATAGAGTGAACAGAATGAAAACTAGCAGAGTGAGAGAGGAGGAGGATAATGAAAACTGAGTTTGCAAATACGGAAGAGTTTGAAGGAGTCCTTTGCAAAACACCTAGGCACAAAGACTGTCTCAGATATATGAGATTCCCCTCAGATCTAACCACCTAAAATAAACCTCTCAATGTCTGGAGTATGATAAATCTAGACTTGAAAGTTCTGGGCAGCATGTATTGAGGATATCTGAGGTCCCTCAAGGCAGTCCAAACAAAGTCTTGAAGCACTATGGGCAAATGGGTTTTTACATTATGGAGGAGAGAAAATGTGTTGGGGACTGACATGATTCATCTGTACCCATGGGGAAAATGGGTCTTTGGGGATAGCAACAAGATTGCAATAGGTAAGCCAAGGATTGGTATGGCATTGCCTGAGGATGATAATGCTAGTTGGGAATATTTACACTTCTCTTGAGAGCAGAGAGGACTCAGGAGCATATCTGAAATGCTTATACACCAACCCACACAGTGTGACAAAAAAAACCCCGGATGAAGTGGAAACATTGGTCAGCTCCCCGAGCAACAATATCACTGATATTTAGCTGTGAACAATGATTTGACTCAATGATGTCTTTTCCAACATTAATGATTCTGATTCTACGAAACTAGTGTGACTTGGTGAAATGGGTCCTATGGCTGGAGTACTGGGATGGAGGGCTACAGGCCCTACAGTCCACGAAGGGTAAGCAGAGCAGGTGAGGTGGAGGTGTTGCGCTACATTCAAAAGAGGGATTTGATCATATGGCACTTACAGTTAGTGATGATGTGGTTGAGAACATCCAGGTAAGGATAAGGGGCATGGAAAACGAAAGAGGGTTTGTAGTGGGTGTCTACTCTTGGTCACCCAGCCAAGAAGTAAGCCCTGATGAATCATTCTGTAGACAATTAGGAGAAAATTCTGAATTGGTAGTGTTGGTTCTTATGGAGATTTCAACTTCCCAGGCATCAACTGGGATTCTCATACTGCTCTGATGAGCAAGTCTTTTCAATTCCTGAAGTTTGTAGGAGATACCTTCTTATCACAGGCACTCAGTGAGCTAAGTGGAAAAATTACTTTCCTAGATTTGTTGTTCTTAAGTATAAAACTCATGGGAAATATGATGGTTGTTGACTGTCTGGGCCACAGTGATCATGAAATGGGTGAGTTTAAAATTTTCAGTGTAATGAGAAGAAAGGACAAGAGAGTTGCTACCCTGGACTTCAGAAAAGCAAATTTCAAGCTAAAGAGGGAGCTATTCAGCAGATCACCCTGGGAATCTCCTTTTGAGGGATTAGGACTCCATGAGTGCTGGTCAGTCTTTAAGAACCCCCTTTCAGAAGCACAGCAGCAAATAATGTCCCTCTAAGCATTCTCCTGGACAAGTTGTCCAATTGTGTCATGAGTGGGTTCACCGTGCACTGGCTGAAGGTCAGAGCTCAAAGGTTTGTAGTGGATGGGGCCGCATCCAGATGACCAACCAGTCACCACTGCCATTCCTCAGGGTTCAATTCCAGAACCAGTTCAACTCAATGTATATATAAAAGATCTGGATGCTGGAGTTGAATGCACTACTAGCTAGTTTGGTAGGTGCTCTTGACTCTCTCAAGGGGCAAAAGGTGACTGTCCTGCTGCAGTGGTGTGGCCTCACCTGGAGGACCATGTGCAGTTCTGGACTTTGTGATTTAGGAAGGATATGAAGATTCTTGAAGTCTGTCCAGAGGAAGGCATCAAAGCTGGTGAAAGACCTGAAAGGAATGTCCTGTAAGGAGCTGCTGAAGACTTTGGGTTTGTCTGGTTTGGAGAAAAGATGGCTGAGGGGTGACTTCATTTCTCTTTACAGAGGGGATGTGGAGAAGGAGGTGCTGTGCTCTTCTCCCTGGTATCTAATCAAAGAACATGTGGAAATGACTCAAAGTTGCACAAGAGGATATTTAGACTGAACCATTTCTTTACTGGGCAGGTGATCAAGACCAAGAACAATCATCCTACAGAGGTGGTGGATGCCCCAAGCCTGTTTAAGAGGCATTTGGACAATGTCCTTAACATGTTTCTATTTGCTCAAACCTGAATTCATTAAGCAGTTGGACTATGTGATAGTTGCAGATCCCTTCCAACTGATATACTGTAGTTTTTTTCTGTTCGATTTTAAAAATTATTTTTAAATTTTCACCTGTCTAAACCCTACTAGAATGTTGGTGAAAGTGACTGTATCATTTCTGGGATTAACCTGACCTTTTTGAGCTACAGACTTGGATGAACCAGCTCACGTCTCTGCCATGTGCTTCTCTGTGCTGTGTGAGACATTCTGGTGATTCTCTTGCAGAGCTTCTCCTCAAATGCATAGTCACTGAACTCCTATCTCACTCACCTTGGAAAACAATCCAGAGTAATACTGCTTTGTCTCGGTGGATTATTTCAGATGACAGCCAAAAGAGGGTGAGTAAGTGAGCCTACTGGGTCAATACGCTTCTGGACCTTTTGTTTATGAACAGAGAAGGGCTGGTGGGAGATGTGGTGGTCAAAGGCTGTATAGGGCACAGCCACCATGAAACAATAATTTTCTATTCTTGGTGAAGGAAGGTGGTCAACAGATTCTCTGCCTTGGACTTCTGAAGGGTGGATTTTAGCCTTTTCAGGACCGTGGTTCAGAGAATACCTTGAGAAACAGCTCTTAGAAAGTGGTCCAGAAAGGCTGGGCATACTTTAACCAGGAAATCTTAAAGGCTCAGGAGCAGGCTGACCTTATGTGCCTCAAGGCAAGCTGGTAAAGAAGTCTGGCCAGGCTGAATAGGGAGCTTTATCTTGAACTCAGAAAAAAAAGAGAAAAAGAGGTTATGACCTTTAGAAGAAGAGGAAGGCAACTCAGGAAGAATACAAGTATGTTGTTATATCATGTAGAGAGAAAATTAGAGAGGCAAAAGCTCAGCTAGAACTCAATTTGACCACCAGGGTGAAAGATAATAAAAATATTTTTATAAATAGATTAAAAGCAAAAAAAAAAAGGGCCAAGGAAAATCTCTATCCTTTATTGAATGAAGAGATCATTGTAACCAAGGATAATGAAAATATTGAGGTACTTTATAACTTCTTTGCCTCAGTCTTCAACAGAAAGACCAGTTTTCCTCAGTGCAATTGGCCCCCTGAGCTCATAGACAGGAACAGGGAGCAGAATAGACCTCATGCAATCCATAGTGACCTGCTGTGTCACTTGGATACATGCAAATCTAAGGGGCTGGATGGGATCCACCTGAGGGTACCGAGGGAGATGGCAGAGGAGCTGACCAAGCCACTCTCTATCATTTATCACCAGTCATGGGTCACTGTGGAGCTCCCAGATGGCTGGAAACTGGCCAGCGTGACACCCATCTGCAATAAGGGGCAGAAGAACGATCCAGGCAACTAAAGCCTGTCAGCCTGCCCTTGGTGCTGGGGAAAGTTATGAAGCACGTCATCCTGAGTGCTAACACACAGCACGTACAGGACAACAAAGGAATCAGACACAGCTACCATGAATTTAGGAAACACAGATCCTAGTTGATCAATGTGATCGTTTATGACCAGGTAACCTGTTTAGTGCATGAGGTATAGTCTGCCTGGACTTTGACAAAGCCTTTGATACTGCCTCCCACATCATTCTTCTGGAGAAGCTGGCAGCCAATGACTTGGACAGGTGCACTTTATGCTGGGTTAAAAACTGGCTGGATTGCCAGACCCAGAGAGTGGTGGTGAATGGTGCAGTCCAGACTCAGTATCGGGGCCAGTTTTGTTTAGTATCTCTGTCAATGATTTGGACAAGGGGATTGAGTGCACCCTCAGTCAGTTTGCAGATGACACTAAATTGGGTGCGAATGCCGACCTGATGGAGGGTTGGAAGGCTCTGCAGAGGCATCTGGACAGGCTGAATCAATGGGCTGAGGCTCATGGTATGAGGTTCAATTAGGCCAAGTGCCAAGTTCTGCAACAATCCCATGCGTTTCTACAGGCTAAGGGAAGAGGGGCTGGAACGGTGTCCAGAGAAAAAGGACTTGGAGGTGCTCATTGACACTGGCTGAACATGAGCCCGCAGTGTGCCCAGGGGGCCAAGAAGGCCAATGGCATCCTGGCCTGTGTCAGCAATAGTGTGGGCAGTGGCACTAGAGCAGTGATCGGCCCCTTGTACTCGGCAGTGGTGAAGCTGCAACTCGAATGCTGTGTTCAGTTTTGAGCCCCTCATTAAAAGAAAGATGCTGATATCCTGAAGCACGTCTGAAGAAGGACAACAAAACCAGGGAAGGATCTGGAGCGCAAGTCTGGTGTGGAGGGGCTGAGGAAGCTGAGAATGCTTAGCCTGGAGAAAAGGAGGTTTGAGGATGACCTTATCACTGTCTACAATTACCTGAGAGTGTAGATTTTTTTTTTTCACTGAAAGGGTATTTAAGCATTCAAACAGACTGCCCAGGGAGGTGGTGGAGGTACAGTTCCTAGAAATGTTCAAGAAACCACTGGCCATGGCACTTAGTGCCATGGTTCAGTTGTCATGGGGGTGTTCAGTCAAAGATTGGACATATCTTAGAGGTCTTTTCTGACCTTAATGATTGGCCAATTTTTTTTCCCCCAAAATATTAATGGAACACGTGGATTGAAATATGAGAAAATGCTTCAGGAATGGCTGTTTCCTGATTGAATTATAACCAGTTTATCTCTCCCATTGCATACATTGAAAAGATGGCATATGCTAGGAGTGCTCTCCTATGCTTTCTGATGCCTCTGCCCTGTGAAGGTGTTGACCTGGCTTAAAGTTCTTAATAAAGCCATCACCATACAAAGTATTTCTTCTGTTAGATGAAGCATTTTATGGCAATCAGCCCTTATATTTCTGTGTCTCACTTCTATTTTAACTTGCTTGTAGACTTAGACCCCTGTTTGTAAAGCATAATGCTGAAAATCCATCAGTTCTATAAAGAGTTTTGTGTGGCCAGACCCAAAATTGTGTCTCAGCATGTTCATGTATTGAACGAAATTTCTTCAGTCGCTGTGGTCTTTTCTCAAGGCAAAGCATTTTAGAATGAAATAATTAAACTGTAAATTCATGGCAGTGAAAACATGTGAGAGTGGTTAATTTATAACTTTGCTACAAGTAATGGGTGTATTGTTCTCCTCTATTGGTTTTTCTTATTTACCTCTTAAAACAGAATGAGATATTATTAAATCTGTTCCATTTGTATTTACTGTCTTAACAGCATGTTAGCCTTTATTTTTATTAAATAGATGCAAAGCTTTTTATTTTCTATTCTTCACTGCATTTATTACTCTCACAGAACCATTCTGTGTCTGCCTTTTCCACACAGAGTGGTAAATTATCATGCAAATGTTGCTTTTTTTATTTATTAAAGATTTCAGCAGAGCAAACTATTGCTTTATAAGAGAAAGTATGGAAGAGTTTGGCCTGGGTGTATGGAAATCAGGTTTTCTTTTTCAATAAGGACAATTTACACTTTTCAGAGGGTTGGGGGTTAAAGTGTTTTTGTACATTTTGTTTTGTTTTGTTTTGTTTTTTTCTCAGAGAACTAATTAAAAATTTGATATCAAAGTTGCTGAAAACGTCTCAAAACAGTTTTCAGTTAAAAAGACCACACAGTCTTTCCTGAATCGAAACATTTTATTTAAATACTTTTGTTCAGTGGTATTTTCAATTTTGAGTGTCATTGTTTGCAGCACATCCTGAACAGTAAGATGGTCTATTGATGTATTTTAAGTTCATAATTTCAATACCTTTTTGTTCTGGCTTTAATTGCAATGTTACATACTATGTTTTCCTGGTCACTGTTTGTGCCTTACAAAAGCCCTACATCTAGAAAAAGGAATAATAAAGCCATGAAGAGATATTCACCTTCGCTCTTAATAAAGAAAAACCTTTCAATTATAGGAAATGTTGAATGAGAGAGAGAGCAAAGAAAACTGAAACTGCCAGGGTCACCCCCCCTGTCAAAACTCAAAGCTATAATAAAAAGATCATCTGTGATGTGAACAAATTTTGTGGAAAAGGAATGCCTTTTAAACTTCTGTGAAAGGAACCCTGACTGGTAGGATTGCTATGACACACCAGTAAAATGTTCTTGCTGATGAATGAATTAATAGTGGCATACAACATTAAAACTATGTCAGCATGGTCTTACATGACAAGGTCAGAAGATGAGTAGCTTTTTGCAACACTGTCAAATCAATTACTATAGGCCACTTCAGAGGTCAACTCATTGCCCTCACCGTGATCCTGGTCTGCGCTGCAATGCTACACTCGGGGGAGCTGAGTGACCTGCGACCAGTGTGAGAGCTGCCTAAACAACACCACAGACAATACATCAGCGCAGCGCCAGGCAATGCAGCTCCAGGGCTGGAGAGCACAAAATTAATGGGGAGGCACTAGTAATGGATGACCTGAAGGGCTCTGCATCTTCTCCAGATCCCACATTGTGGGTCTGTATGATAAAATCATCAACTACAATCCTTAAATATTATTTTGTTCCTATTATTTTAGTTCCACAAACTAATGCTTTAGCACTTCAATTGCATCACATTTTTTATCAGGTTCCAGCCATCTTCTCTGACATATGGTCCCCCAGACACCTTCGGATTATTAAAGGTAGAAAACAGATAGATGGGAGTTTTGAAATGCTGTAGGTATCATCCCGTACAATTTCCGAGTTAGAGATGGACTGAGCTTGCTCAGCATGTTTGCTTGCAGGTCACAGTGGTATTTCCCTAGTCAGGTCTTTGAAACTTGCAAAGCTAAACAGTCCTGAGTTTTAGATGATGCTCATTTCTAAAGCTTTCCCTACTAAAGAAGAGTGCATGTTCAAGTACTGCAAATACTCAGTTACATTGAAGTAATCTGGAATTTCAGAGGCTGTTCCTGACTCACACTGAATGAAAACTCTCAGTCATGCACAGTTATTGTAACCAGGTTTAAAGCAAAAAGAGCTGAGGAATACATGTGTAATTTGTGTGTCCACTGTGTCTGCCAGGGTTTAGAAGTGTTGTGTTAAAAATCAACTACTCGCTGTCCCCCAAGGATGTATATATTGAATTATTAACAATACAAATGCTTCCCCGCACTGTTATTTTATTTCAGTACTTTTACATAATAACCAAAGCTCTTTCAGAGCATTGTCAGATTTTTAAAGCTCAGGCATGCTTCATTATAAGCAAATAGAACATTATAAATGTAGTCTTTTTGAATACAAATCGTGAGCAGAGTGTGTATTTACCAACACCAAGCTGAAAAATCTGTTTAGATGGGTCGTTATTGATATATAAAAGCTACCATGAAATGAAATAAGGTAATCCAATTTAACTGTTCTTTAATAAAAATATGTACTAAGGCATATTTTTATGTAGTTTTAAAAATGCAGTATTCATTCCTGTATTAATGTATAAAAAGTAAGTTATTTCTCCTGCAATGTATCTCTAAAGTACACACAGTGTAATTACTAGATAATGAGGATATCCATTGGGTAACTAGAAAATACATTCTAGGATGATCTGTAAAATCTGTTTTGATTTTTCTTCTTTGTCTTAACTACTTCTATCACCATTTACCATAATAATCATAAAGGCACTTAAACTAGAAGGAACTTCCCTCGGTCACTCAGTTTATCTCTCAAGTTAGTGTGTTTCATGGGGTTTTTTCCTCACTTAAACTGAGATGAACCTGCAGGAGAAATTCTAGCCTCACATTCATTATTTCAGCAGATTACATACCTACGAGAGTAAGTGCAAATGATAAAAATGTTGAAATGGCACTAAGGAAGGCTGTGATCTCTTGGTTTGTAGGGGCACACAAGTCACTCATATTTCACAGTAGCATTAAACTGAAATATCAGACACCATATTCCCTTGGCACCAAACTCAGCATAAAGTGTAAAACACTTGCTGCTTGCTTAGTTAGGCAGCTCATTTGCTACAATTTAGACGGTCTATATTTTTTGCTATACTCTTAAAATAAAAGGATGTAAAAGTAATGTTTGGGCTGTATTTGCTTTAGGTTTTTATATCTTTGCAACCTCAAACAATCAATAATATCCTTAATGTGTCTTGGTGGCTTGGAGAAAGGGAAAATTAAATCCCTGAGAAAAGACCTGAATTCCCCTTAGCAAAGTTTGTCAGCTTCAGCTGGGTCACAATGAGTCGTGTGTGCTCAGCCCTTCCTGGGCTTCAGGGCTGTTGATACAACCTGGTCCTGAAAACACCATCTTCCTCCTGGAACGATAGCTCCGGGAACCAAGGGAAGGAGTGCAGTTAAGTCATAGGATATACATAAGTGGTTGAATCATTTAGATATTTTAACTATACCATTTAGAATTTCCATCCTCGGTTCCAAAGCATCCACCAGATACATATTTTTGTTCTCTCAGGCACTCAATTTATGGAAATACAAATCCCCCGGGGACAGAAAAATAATGCTGGAATAATGGGTACATTTTAATTTCATCTTCTCTGTGTTAGGACAATTGTAACTCAGTGGCACTCCAGTGAAACACATATGCATCTAAACACAGTGTCTGGGGAAAACAAATTAAAAACTAAATAAGTCACAGGCTGAAAGAGGAATCAGATAGATTTGGAAAGCAGAAAGGCATGCTGATGAATTGCATGTAGATTTTCCCTTGCAAAACCAAGTACTGGGTTTGAATGCTGGCCAAACACACTCTTTGCATTTCAGTAGATCTTCTTGTCTTAAAAATTGTTATTTTTAAAAATGTCAAGTTTGTATCTGTTTAACAATGCACATTGCTCACTGCACAGAAAGGACAGGTATGTTGATGATCCTAGTGACTAAAAATCAGTGGGATTTTTCTCTCTGCTCCTGGAATTCAAAGTCTGGTTGACTAAATACAAATCCGGAGTTTATACCCAGATGACTGTTATTACTTGCTCAGAGCAGTTAAAAGCCACAAACTTCAGCTAATACATGTAAGGGGAATGTTCACGTCCCAGAAATATAAAAAACTTGATCCTTTGTACAAACTTCATAATACAAATCCTTTGTACAAACTCCATAATACAAACCTCCCGGAGTCATGAAATTCTTAAAAAAAGTCTGTTGTGATTGATCTCACGTTGTTCACAGGCTTTATAAGTGACTTTGTGGAAGTAGTGCAGTAGTTTTTGAAATTAGTTAGCTAGTTGTTTGGTGGCTTTTGGGTTTTTTTGTTTTGTTTTATGTTGTGGGTCATTGTAATGTTCTGAGTACAACTATACACCACTCAGTTACAATCTAAATAAAAATAAATACATGGAAGACATATGGATTGGCACTGCATTTGCACAAAATTTTCTTTACGGTAAAATCCCAGACTGAGTCTTTGATTTTTCACCTTTTTTTAATGATAAATGATTCTTTGATAACAAGTCTGGAACTGTTGCTCCATAGCTCTTTAGCCAGAACCACAATATCCTGCTTCTACAGCACAATCCTGCCTTCTTCCTAGAACTCAGAAAAAGTGTTATTTGGTGGGGATAAGGAGGCATTTTCAATAAATCATTCATTAAAAAAATCTTGGGCTAGATCTGAGTTAATTTATGAATTCAAGCAGAATTTGATGGATGGATCATTATAGCTCTGTGTAAAAAAATAACAAACTCAACCAGCCAACTAAATTACCCTTTCCATCTAATTTGCAAAATCGCCATAGTTAGTTATTTTATTCAGTAGGCATTGAACAAGACACTCATTCATTCCTACAGGTGATATATGTTCTAAACTTAAATGTCTTCAACCTACACTTGGAACTATTTTCTGTGACATTCTGCATTGAGCAGCTTGTATTTCTTTCCTTGAAGGTATCAAAAACCAATATGACTTGAGACAGATTTAATAATCTGATAAAAAATATACAAATATGGAAGTGGCAATACCTAGATTTCAGTAGCTCCTTTTTTTTCCTGTAGAATGTTAATTTTTCCTTAAAATCACATGGTACTCCCACTCAAGCTGAACTACTTCCTTTACTGCAATAATTTTGGATTTTTCCATAAAACTGTGAAAAATTGAAATTTCAGGTATTTAGTTTTCCAGGGAGAATCCCTAAATTGAATTATTAGAAACAAAAAAAACCCCACATACTGTTTATTTCTGTTTTTTAAATAGAAAGTTCTAAATATTGTCAGGTATAAGATTTCAAATTGAATTATCAAGTTGGAAACTTGATGGAAATTTGGAAGGCTGTGTCTATTTTTAATATATTTTAAGAGAAATAAACTGTGAAAAAGTAAGTTTCAGTTACTCTTATTACAAGTTTTTAATCACACCATAATAATAATTTTGGTTCTGATTTGATGCGAAATGAAATCAGTTCTCTTGCTCCACTAAAGCAGCAATTCCAGTTTTTAAAAAACTTGAGTTAATAATATTGGTTTAAAAAAAANTATCAGAAAGCAAAAAGGACAAAATTGTTTAAAAAAAAAAAAAAAAAAAAAAAAAAAAAAAAGGCATCTCTACCCAGCTCTCCATGTGGCCTCTGTCTGTTTCTAGACTTGTAATGAGAAAAAGTGGTTTCAGTTTCCATTTGTAAAGCAGAGTGAATTGAAGTGACCTTATGCAAGAGGTGCTCCAGATGAGCACAGTGAGGGAAGTTTCAAAGTACACAAATATCTAGGTATTCTTCAGTCATCAAAACATTCAATGGAAAACTTAAATCCTATCTAAGAAATCGGATTTTTGAGTTCAAAAAGCTAATTAATCTTTGCATTCCTAACTGTTCAGAGGCCTCAAGGGGACGATTCATTTTGAAGAGTGCTTGGGGATGGCAGGTGGTAGTTTTCACCACTGCTATCAGCTGTGATCTTGAATGTTGACAGGCAATTTCTGTAGGCTATTTTTCCCCTTTTCTTAATTACTCAGGCTTTATGAAAGTGACTTTTTTTCTTTAAGAAATCAAGGGGTACTTTTCAGAGAAAACAGACCTTTATTTGTACAGGCTGAAGGAAAATCACAACACAAAACACAGCACAAAACAGTTCTCAGAAAACTTTAAGAATGAATAAATAAACTAAAAGAGGAAACAAAAAAAACCAAGGAGACAGAAAAAGTTTAGTAGAGACAGAATGTCCTTCTGGGGAAGATGAAATATGTCGTCATCTATCAACCCTCTGATCAGCCTTACTTTTCTTCCCCATTTCCCTGGAGGGAAATAGGAGATTTGCTCTGCTAAAGCTGGCGTGTTTCACTGATAAGTAATGCTTACCTTGCCAGGGTCTTGCTGCTTACTGCTCTTGCTGCTTCAATGGTGCAGCTATTTATTTTGCTTTCACTGCAGGAAAACAAAGCTTTTGGCTAAATTTTCTTTGATGTTCTGATTTAATCTCTGTACATTTAGCAAACAAAAGAGAAATTGCCAGTGAGGTTTATTTCCTCCTTATCACATCAATGCAAAAGTAAATAATCTCTTTAAAAATCAGATTTTTTTTTTTTGACAGTTACAAAACCTCTTGCCTGTCCTCTAGTTGATTTAACAGCAGAAGTAGCTGAATGGAATGCTACATACTGGCACAATTTTTAAAATTTCTTTCTATCTCAGCAGAGGTGTGTGAACATATGAGAGAGAACAGAGAAGGCAACTTAAAATAATTTGAGCTGCTTCTTTCTCATAATACACCAAGTACATAATCTGAATGCACCTTCCAAATGTCTGTAAAAAGTCAGAATATCCCAAGGCAGAAACATTTTGTTCTAATTTTATTTTCATTTTTTTCTCTAACAATTAAGTATTTAACAATTGAAAATAATTATTTAACAGCCAATTCTTTATTCTTCTTTACGAAATCTATGTCCCACTCATGGCAGCATGCAGCACTTGTCACCATACATATTTGTGGCTTATTTCCGTTCAAAGACAGAGGTTTTTCATGTCAGGTTTTTAAATTTATAATGACACCATTATGTTTTAATATGGGCAAAATCTTCAAATTAAGCTGAAATATGAAACAAGTTTTTATGTGACTTTTTTTGAGCAGGATTATGGATAACAATTAAAGTGACACAAACTTGTCTCAAGTGAGTTAATAATGATAATAATAAAGTACAAATTCTCAAAAAGGATGCATGGAAGGACTAACTCTTAGTTAACAAAACAAAAAAAGCTACTAAATGTCCTACTAAATGCTTTACTTCTTTGAGCTGTAACTAATTTGTTAAGCTGAAGAATATTTCAAATATTGAAGAGTTCTTTGAGTCTTCTGACACGCACGCATTTTTTATGTATATGGATTCAATATGCCCTTATTATTGCCCTTATGCAAACCAATTTAATTGTCCCTATATAAACAGAAAGACAGATAAACCCGGTCCTCAAGAGAATTCAGTAAAAATTAAAGTGTTATAACTCAGCTGGCAGGAGATAACGTGTGAGACCAAAGGTAAACATTTATGGTAAAGAAACATTTTTTTTAATGACTTTTAGAAACTACATTTTTAATCATAGAATAACCAAGGTTGGGAGTGACCTTGGAAGATTATTTGCTCCAAATTTTGTGGTAAAGGCAGCCTAGAGATTAACTAGAACTTATTTGTTTCATCCACACTGCTTTCTTTCTTTCTAGAAAGGTTAAAATTATTCAATGACAATTCTGAGATAGATCAACAGATCCTCTGGAATAATTCAGTACTCTGGGTGTTTCATTACACACCTTAAGCAGTAAGAATGTACGTAGAAAATCTGGAAATGGAAGGCTGCAGAAAGTCAAATAAAGTCTACATTATTTTAACCATCACCAGGATACTGCCTCACAAACACTGGTTTTATTATTTATAAAATGACAGGTGTTCAATTTCAACAATAACAAAAATCCACAGAATCACATTCAGGTATTTTAGGGGAATAAGTTATTTTATTAAATTTTAAATAACAATTTTCCTGCCATGTTATTGAATTAATTATTACTTTAACTGTTGTATTTCTTAGAGGTCTACAGAGCTGTCATACTTTTCATTAAAGCTGCAGCTTAATTGGCCTTAAAATATTTATGATGAATAAAAACATCCTTGGCAATGAAAATGATTGAAAATGAAAAATTAATTTAAATGGTCTCATATGTGAACAGTGCATTACATGGACTGAAGACTGGAAAAAGGCAAATTACAAAGAATGATAAAACAGCACTATTATTTCAAAGTTTGTGTGTCTGTGCATTGCATCAGGGATTGTATAAAAGTGCCTCTTCTTGTTTGATCCAAACAAAAAATCGTTTGGCACCAGGAACTGTCTTCAATGACCTACATGGGTTTTGTATCCAGACTTTGTTTACCTTCATGACTTAGTAATGAACAGGGGCATAATCATCACTGAAATGTGACTGACAGCATTAAATTGTTTTGCATTTAGCAGAGAGGGTACTTGAAGAATATAAAAACTTCCAAAGAGGTCCAGGTAAATCACAAAATGTCCTGATCCTACCTCAATAGATGGGACCAAGAAAACACTTCTTCTGGCTTAAGGTTTCTGAGTCAGCAAGATTATAACATCTTGCTAAACACATAGCGTATGCTTTCAACATTGCAACAGTAACCAGGAAAGGAATTGCAAATCTGTATTTGCAGAAGATAATCTCTTGGTTGTACCCAATGAAGATATGAAGGTACTTGTGACCCTGGATAGACTTTAGGCAAAATACCAGATGATTTGTAAAGGCATCTTGAAGACATAGTGTAGGAAAATTATGCTCATGTTCCTATGAAAATTTCAACTAGACTTCTAAATACTGATTAGTGCAAATTGTTGTTGGAATTTAATAGATTAACGAGATAGTAAACATACCTGATTTTGCCTGTCTGCAAGTTAATCCTCTATTCCGATTTTTTCATGTGAAAACCTTTTATCCTTAATGTTATAGGCATTACAGGCCCCTTCAGGGAGCGATTTGTCCCATCAAGAGACAGATGCTCTACACAACCCCACTACAGGGGTTAATTTCTGTTGATTCAAGTGGGAATTTCTAGTACATGGCAGCATGCTGCGTTTAATAATAGGTATATTTGTTATAATACAAAAGCAAATAGTGCACATTTAGCGATTTAATAAGTATACCTAGGAGTACTTTCGTTTTATATAGCACATTGCTCAAAGGAGAAAGAGAGGGTGGCTAATTTAAATAAGCAACTGCTCTAGATATTTCTCCCAAATCACTTCTATACTTCTGAAATAAATTTAAAAAAATAAATTAAACCCCCCCACCAAACCCATCTCTCTGACAATATTCTGACTTGATGATTTTACCTAATTACTCTCAAGAAATGTCTTTTGTTTTTCGCCCTAGAGGACAAGAGTCTGACTCAGCGTTGCAGGATAAATTCTTCTCTGTTCTCTCCAGGCTTGAAAAAATTTTTTCTTTACTCTATTTGGTCCTATTAGTTAATATTTTTTTTCCCTTAAGAATGAAAAGGGGATTTATGGATTCACAGAGAAAGAGGAAAGCAACTAAACATTTTTTTTTTTTTTAATTTAGTGGGTCACTCCAGAGAAACAGAGTAAGACTAGATCTTTATTTAAGAATGCTTAAGGACTTAATCCACTGATCATTTAATGCAAAAAACACATGTGTATTCCTTGAAGCAATTACACTTTTTTAGGAATTTTCTACTGTAACTTCTAAGTTATGGAGGCATAATCCACTTGCTCATTTCAGAACCAAAAATGTACTATAACCTTTTGCTATACACACAATGCAAAATATTAATAGCTCCTTATACTCTATCTGTGTTCTTTGACCGACACACATGAATAAATATGAACTAAATTCAGAGCCAGGGTATAATAGTATTGTCACTGGAGATGGACAAAACAGCTCAGTGCCTAAATCACGGAGCCCAGAGCAGTTCCCTGCTCATGGGGATATATCTCGAGGGTATCAGATTTCAAACTGTTCATTTGATTCCAGCCATGTTTCATCTTTGTTTGTCCCACAGTATTTTCAGGTGTACCTTTGCTGAACTGTTTACTCTTCTGAAGGTAAATGACCCTTGGAGCAACACTGACTGTCCCTGCTAAGGGGTAATGAGGATTTTTTTCCTCATGTGAGACAAAGCACAGCAGTGTCTCCAGCCCATCCTCCCTCTCCTGAGAAACAAAGCAATCATTTTTGCTATTACACTTGCTATCAGCATAGCACAAGGCTTCCAGCTTCCCCTTTTCACCTCTCCCAGCTTTCTACTTTCTTGTCTGAATGCTCTTCATCATTTTCAAATTTCCCTTTTGGCAGATTCAATACTCCAATAACTATTCCTTTGCAATGCAACACACAGTAACCCCGGTTTTCCGCTCACTGGATTTTCATCATTTTCTGAGGGAAAAAAATAGTACTTCATTACATATCTATTCATCTGTGTCCTTGGTGAGATGCAACATTATCCCATCCAGAATCTGGGCTATTTATTTATTTATTAAGTTGTTAGAGAGAAAAAGAACAGATGGTTAGGTGATTAGAAGGATATTAATGCGCAGGACTTTTGAAAGGAAAGTTTGATATACCATTATTATTAATTAAATGGACACCTTGTGTCACCAATGTAATTTTTTATCATAGATGATATAGACTTTTGAATAGCAATTCAGGGTTAAATTAAAAATCATAGTTAAAAAATGTTTTAAAGTCTTTGGGTAAAAAACTAATTCAAAGTTCAAAACAAGATGACATGCTTTTTGTATTATTTTTAATCCATAAATCCCAGTCCTCAACATTAAGGACTTCTGTGTCATAAAACTGGTGATACAAAGTATTGTAATATTTTGCACTGATTTGTATTTCCTTGCTGTTCTTTTTTCGGAAAGAGTAAAGTTTTCTGACACCAGGAAAAATGTTAGTTTTGATATGGTATCAGGGATCCCGTTTTTGCCTGAGGCTGCCTCACCAGCAGATGATAGCAGAAATAAAGGAGCAAGGGTGACAGCAGAGAGAGCCTACCTTCCTTAGACTCACATTTAGAATCACTGTCCTTAAAGAGAAGAGGAGACTTCAGAAATTTGGAAGGACACATTTTGGTTGAGTAACCCTTTGTAGTAGATATTACTTCACCACAGGTATTGAAATAAAAACGCAACTGCCTCCTGAAGAGAGGGGTGTGAATTTTAGGAGCCACTGGAGATGTTGGAATGTGTGGGCCGGAATGAGGAAGAACCAGGCTATGTTTGAAATATGCAAAAAATCACCTGAACTGGCTCTAAGGGTGCTCTTGTTTTGTAGAAAAACTACAATAAATGAGCTGATCACGTAGATAAATAGATAAAGCTAGGGGAAAAAAAGGCACTATATTCATAACATACCTTCAGTTCTTTGGAAGGATCTTATTGTAACTTCATCTTGATTTGCTGAATCATTAATGGTTAATGATCTTATTTAAATAAGATTGAAAAATATCCAACTCTCAAGAAGAATTCAGTGGTAATAAAGAAGTAAAGTTATGTTCTCACAGGTAATTAAAGCCCCATGATACAAAGTTTCAATTTTGCAAAAAATACTTATGGAGACCAAACCAAATACTGAGATTTTGGAAGTAATGAGATTTTTAATATTGTTGTTGGAAGTTTCTTTATAGAACGTATTTTAAGTTCGCTTTCAGAAAAAAAATACTTATTCTTAATTCCAAAAGCTTGGTTTTTAGTTGCATACTAGGTTTATACTGTGTTATTTCATAAAATGCTTAGTGAATTTAAATAAAAAAATCTCATAGCGATTGAAATCATATTTCTAGATGTTGTGAAAACATCTGTTATGCTGTGGAAGAGCAGCAATTAGCCAAGCTGCTTTTGTTAGCTTCCACATTTTAAAGACATGGGTGAGCCTTTGTTTTGGAGGGAAAGCACAGCTGCACAGCAAATTATGCACTGCAGGATTACAAGTCTGTGTTCCAGTTTGGGAGGACCCATAAGGACCCAAATAAAAAAGACCATAGGGCAAGAGGGAGATTTGCATCAGTCCTTTCAAGACTTTCAATACCTCATTTTTTCAGATATCTGTTGCCTTTCCTCCCTCTTCCCACACCATAGGCAACTGGGGATAACAGTCCACATTTATTTTTAAGTCAGTAAAAATTAATAATAGCAACACTAAAGGGCAGGAAGTGTATTTCCAATAAATTGTCTGCACTGTGGTATTAATAATCACGTACACACACAAATAAAAGCAAAACAAAACAAAGTGGCTTTTGTGGGAAAAGGGAATGGAAAAAAGGGTCAGAGAAACTACAAAACGCTAATATTTCTTAAAAATCTCTTGCTTACTGCATGAAATTGCAATTATAGTTTATAATTCTAATACTCTGGCTTTTATTTGTTGCTTAAAAAGGTAGTTGTTGTAGTCACATAATTAATAATAAACCTTTTTTAGTACTGTTAGTGAAATTAATGTTAAATGACAAAATGACAAGTTACAGCTAAAAGAAAATGCTCTTTGTATTAACATGATAATACATTTCTGAATATACTGAACATTGTGAAATGTTGCATTTAGCAATAAAATCTTACAGCCTGTCAGGGTTCACCACTGTGTGTGTGTGTGTGTGCACGTGCTATGTGCATGTGTATGTGTATATGTGCGTGTGTGCTTGTGTTTACACAAAGAAGAGTAATTCCCTGCCCTTTCCAAATTTTGGCTTGGAAGTCTTTGGCTTTTTTGTGGATTACTGTTTAAAAAAAGGTATTACTAAATGTATTGAATAAAAGAGAGAAAGAGAAAAAAAGTCTAATTTCAAGCAATGGGCTGATTCTTCCTGTACAAGGCGAGAACTTTTGCAAGTCTTGCTGGAATTGGGATCACCATTCATGTCAGACATGAGAGTCAACAGATGTATTCTTAACCTTAATTTCTTTTTTTAAATTCCTTATAGTTTTATTTCTTCGTTTCCCATTTTTCTCAATTTTTCTGTTTTTTCCCAATTTTCCCCTTTTTTCTTGTTCTTTTCCTTATTCTTTTCCTTTTTATTCTTTTTCATTTCCTTTTCCCCTTTCTGTTTTCTCTTTATCTTTCTTTTTCTACAGATGCATGTACTTTTATATCCTAAACATACTACTTACCTCTAAACATGTGAATAGTAATTCATCAGAGACTACTCTCTATATAGAGGTGAACAGACCAAGTGAAAGTTTTTTTTGAGAATCATGGAATAGTCAGTCACTGAATAACTCATTCCTACTTTTATGACTGTGACTTCATTTATAATCTCAATAAGGAGAAGACATTGACTGAAATTTTAGTAACCACTGAATAGTTTTTGACCACAAGTATAAGAAATAGGGAAACACTGATTCTTCTATAAAAGAACTTGAGTAAAATCCTCTTGTTTTGAGCTTCCCGCAGGTATAAAATCCCTGCTGAGCAGCGTTGTGTAGCATAAATTGCCTCTGGGTTTTCCTCGTGTCCATTTTACTTCTGGAAGTCTCTGAGTTGGTGCATGCAAAGCGGTGGTTCTCCTTCATCCGAGTTAATTGAGTAAGATCTAGTAAATTGAATCTCCTTTAAAAACAATGTTATAATACTTATCTGGGCGAATTAATGAATGTTTAGTATATATAGTAAAGATATGAAAGAGGAAGCAAATTAAGGATGACACAGAAACTCAATATCTCTGATGCAAAATGTTCTAAGAAGATTGCTTTTGCTGTACTTTCATCAATCCTTTCAGGAGAGATTACAAAACTTAACAGTTACAAAAGGTGCTACTTTATGTGATGGCATCCAAAAATGAATCTTCATAAGCAGATGCATTTCAAGATTTTTTTTTTTTCCTTTGCTAATGCTGTAACATGTCAGTCAGATAGATTTGGATTTACTAAAGTTCTATTAAACCAGGCTGATCTTGCACCTTATTTATATACAGTGCTTTAGTATTTTTTCAGGTTAAAGAACACAACTAATATTTCATCTGCCTAGAGTTTATGACAACTTCTGAAACAAAAATGCAAAAAAAGGAATTAACAGAAATATTATAAGATGGAGTAAAAATTAAAAGGAAAGGAAAATGGAAAGTACTGGACTGGAAAGAACTTATTGGAAAAACTCAAGGACCAGTCTGGAAATAACCTAATTTAATATTTATAATAATGGCATAACCCAAAGTAGTTTATTAGTCATATTCACAAATGATTCAAAGTGGGAAGGCATCATCAATACAGTGAAGGGGGAGCATTGTAAAAGATGAATTGAATTGTAAAGCCTGGAGTAAGAGAAATGCAATGAAATTTAACAGTATAAAAAACCAGGTCAAGCTTTTGAATTGAAAATGAAGCAGCAAACAACACTGAGGGAAAACTCTGAGATCCAGAATATAATGTAGTGCTGTGATTGCTCACATTTAGGAACTGTTAAACCAATCCAGAATAAAAACAGGAAGAGACTGCAGAATAGATAAGTGAAAGATGAAAATGTATAACGTGGAAAAAAGAGCAATAAAATAGAAGGTTCTAAGAATGCACAATGCTTTGTCACATAAACAAATGTGGCAGGGAAATAAACACTAGAGATGTAAAAAAAACCCTTATTTCTCTTAAAGGCCAGGAACAAGATTTGTCACAGAAGAAGATGGATATAAACAGTTTGAATAAATTTATGATGGAAATTAGAAGAAGGCTTCAGCCCATCAAGGGAAAATTTTTGGGACATCTTTCCAATAGTACATGAGTAGAGAAGCAAACCTCATGAACTTTGCCAAAGATTTTACCATGCAGATCGTTGGTTTAGGACTGCATGATGTCATCACCTGGCACAACAAAGGAATGGACTCATATTGCCTGTGTTGGTGGTTTCTGGAGGACAAGATAATTATTTGAATAATTTCTTACAGAGAGTATTCTATATACCTGTGTTAAAACTGTCATGTAATACCATTTACTTTTTTTAAGACTAGTAAATTATTAGACTACTGAAATACTACATATGAAAGAGTACAGCTTCAAAAAATGTATGAGAACTAATTTGTATTACTCCCATGGGCTTAAAGGATTGACATTGGGCTAACCCTCACCACAGTTTCTTCATAGCTCTCTCCAAAATTACTCAATTAAACAAATTCTTAAAAAAATAAATCACCCACAAAATTTGCTTCAAGAACTGAACTATAACTCACAAATTTTCATACTTCCTCCTGGAGAATTTTTATTTACTGAGTCTGTCTTTTTCTGCTTATTGAGTTTGTAGGACTGATCTCAAAAGAAAATGCTAAGATATATGAAGTAACTGCAACAGGGTCATTATTAACAAGACTAGTAAGGAGTAAAACTCCACTATAAGAAAAGTGCATCCAGAACAAAGGTCTCAAAGCAAACAAGTGACTACAATAAGCAATGAATAAAGCATTTAGAATAAGTTGCTGAAAATCGACAAAATTAAATACCTAAATCCCTCTGTTCTTCTCAAAGACCCCAGATAACAAAATAACCTGTTTCTCAAGAAACAGCACTGTCAACCGTGTAAACAAGGCGTGCAACAAGAGATGTTGTTAAGGCAGGGTCTCAGGTGGTAGTAGAGCCAACAAGTCCCCCAGAAATCAAGGAGTCATAACTGACTAATTATTACACAGAAAGACTCAGTCCCAAGTCCAAATAACTTATCTTTATTTTTAAAAGAGGTATACATGGCTACACTAAACTTCCATGACACCTATAGCTGTGATCAACTAGTTCTGATGTTGGGAATGGGGTGAGTTTGGCTTTCCCCCATAATGGTCGTCCTTTTTCATCTGTTCTTTTTAGTTCCTTCATGAGGACACAAGCACTTAAGTCAGTGTGTAATCAAATATGTTGCTGAGCAAATCTGGACTGAAATTAAGCAGACCTGAGTGTGGTTCTGTGTATGTGTTTAACTGGGATCAGTTTTCCAGAATAATACTATAACACTTAATTTTTCAATATTTGCCAAGTTGTGGAAAATGAAATTTCTTGTGGAGATATGGAGATACATTATATTTGCAGTTCAGGTGTCCAATTTCTTTCAGAAGCACCTAATTTACAAAAAATAATTTCAGATTGATGTAGGTTGCTTTGTATTGTATCTAACCAACTCAATTTATTTAGCACAAAACCTTTATTGAAAAGTGCCTGGAAATCAGAATGTCATTATATTTGGGAATGAACTGCCAACTGTTTGAACACAGTGCTTTCTATTCTGAGTCTCAAGAGCTTGCAGCATTTGAGGTTAAGATATGGTGTCAACATCATCAACAACGAACAAATAAATGAAGAAAAATGGCATTTTAATGTTAAGGTTTGATGAGACCTACTGAGAGTGACCAGCCAGGACCTTGTTAAAGTTGTACTGAGCTCAGTCAATGAAATCAAATGAATTATCAGCAAATTCTGCAATTTTTTTTATGGGCAAGCCCAACTGGACTGACTGTATGTCAGCTATTTTTCAATATGACAGAAATAGTAATGGATCATCTGGAGTGCTATTATTTAGTGCTAATGAATGATTGTTTGGAGAGGGAAGAAAATCAATTATGACAGCTGTGAGACCTGCTGCCCCTGTTCCATTATTCCAAAAATAAATAGCAAATCTGCCTGCTAAGGTAGGAAATCAGCTAGCATTCCCAGTGAGGCGCAAAAGTTATAGACAAAGAGGCAACTCCAACTTGTGTTTACTGCACATAAAAGATTACAGGGCCCCAAGGTAGAAGAGGAAGTCCTTGAACTACTGGAAAAACCCAGTACTTTTTCCTACTTGTATTGTAAGTGCTCAACATGCTTTATCTCTCCGGTCAGAGAAAACCTTTCCCTGAGCATCAAACTGTTTGTTTTTTGGGAAACTTTCATGCTTCATCCAAGATGAACAGTGACTGAGTGGAGGTAATGGGTGAAAGATCATAATATTTGGAGTGCTAAGCGTTTAAGGGGTAACATGGGTTTAAACACAACAAGGACCATTAATCATTCCATTAAAAAATTACCCAAAAAACACTCACTGGGCAGTTTAGACAGAGCCCAAATAGGACTGTTCTCACTCTAAAACTAGATAATGTGTCATTTGGGAGGAACATTGTTCAACTAAATGCAGTTAAAAACCAAATGAGGAGTACAATTTCAGAAAAGATAGTATGCAACATGTTGGATCCCTTCTAAAAAGACTACAATAGATGAAAACTATTTTAGATTCCTAGGGATTTTTATGCGTATCAATATACATGTAGACAGATAACTAGATACAGATAGATATACATAGATAAAGAAATAGGCATAGCTACCAGAGGCATCTGACAACTTCTCCATTGAATTTTGCAATTCCATACTAACTTGATTGCCAAGGAAGATCTCAGTTTTTGCCTACTTGCCAGGACAGGGAGCCCTCGATCTCTTCCTGAGATCAGAAGGAAATGTGACAATGAAGCCATGGAGTTGGATTGTGCCAAAGCTCACAGAATTTACTTCTTCATTGCCTTCTCAATCCCAGCTTTTATGCTGTTGCCTGTGTTTCACTCTGCCTTTTCTCGTCCACCAGTGCAGAGGAAGAGGTGAAGGAGAAGGCATAGAAGGGATGGATTGAGTGTGCAAGACACTTTTGCACAGCTTTCCTGTGTGCAACGACAGCAACTTGTTCAAAGAGCAGAACACAAATGTAGGGTCAGAACCTTGACAGACTGATTCAGCAGAATCTTCCTCTTAATATCAACAGACTTTGATCCGGGTCTAAATGTATTGTGCGCACATGGAAATGCAAATTTCTGCAGAAATCTCATCTTCAGGATACCTGATCTGACAGGTGTCCACCAAAAAATAGCAAAGAAATAAGACAGGGAAAAGAAAATATGTTAAAAAAATAAGTTTATAACTTTCATGAAATGAAGCAAGTTTAATTTGTGAATTCATTACTTTAGTGACAAGCTGCTAAAACATCAGCTGTACTAATGTGTCGTAAGACTAGACACATATTGAAGGAGACTAAACTTTCCATTATCTGAAACTCCCTTGGTACGGAATGTGATTCCTACAGACAGTTGTTAATATGTCTGACTATGAATTTATATGGGAACTAATACCTTTGATTACCAATTGAAATTACTGTTTTAGTTATTTTAGCACAATTCACTATGACAACACAGTCAAAGGGAAATCTCCTACTAAAGTCAAGGTCAGCAGGAGAAGGATATTAATTTAGCTGTGGGACTTTTTGAGAGAGCTATTACAAACTTTAACAAGCATAGCGTATAAGTTAATGCTGGGAAAAGAATTCTAAAAGAACACAAAAACCGATGGTGCAGTTATGACAACAATCTCTTCTGAAAAAGATGAAACACTGTCAGGGAAGTGACTATCCAACATCTGCCAAATCTGGAATTACCTATGTCTTTCTCAAAAGTAGGCTTGTTGGCAAATGACAGATTTGCAAGGGCATACAGGTATAATCTAACCTCATTATTCTTAAGCACAGCAGGAGGTGATAACTAGCTCTGTACAAGCAACTAAAGTTGCTACGAAGTATGAAAGCAGATGCTGTTACTGACCATCAGTCATGGAAATCATCAAGAATTACTTTCCATGGATTATTCTCAGGGTATAAAAGTATGTAATGTTGATGCAAGTTGGAAAGGGAAAAGCTAAAGCACTTCATTTCTTTGCAGGAAACCAGTATGTATTAAGTTACTTGAAGTAAAGAAAATAATTTTCTCTTTGAACAAATGGCCTTAATTTCTGGCAGTGCCCTCTGGCAGAGCCCTTTGACAGTTTACGACAGAAGTCCGATGACAGTCCAACAGGAGGATTTGATAAATATGGGGTAATGTGTAATAAAGCTTCATAGCCAGAAAAACATTTTGCAGGACTGCTGAGTATACCATTGGTCAGCTTCAAAGATATATGATTAATAATCAAGGACAACTGCAAAACTCTTGAAAGCTTTCAGTTCCAGATAGGATGAACGATCAAGCTCCTTCTTCAGTATAATTTTGTTGCTACTGACTTTCTCTGAAGTCATTTGTCATGCTGTGACAAACTATTGAAAGATTTCTGAGGACTTACAATTTTCTCAGATAAATATAATTATGGTAAGTATAGTCCAGGTTTTCTTACATCAAATACAAGGTAATTATCTTCTGACTTGACTATTGCTTAAAATATGATCCCCAGTCTGAAACAATGTAAATTAAAAACAACCTAGAGTAATAATTCACAGTATTTTTCTTTTCAAATATCATTTCAGTCAAATCAAAGGTTTTGTTCAACACAAAACAGGCTGCCTTACTTTTGGTGTTTTAATATTTGCACTAAAATTACTTATCTCGTTAGATTTGGAAAAGAAATCGTATTTAAGCTATAACAAACTGAAATGTTGAAAATCTTGAATGGCAGCAATATTATAAAATAAAACAGCCTTCCCCCTTGTTTATCGTTTCAATGGAATAAAGCAGAAACACAGATCTGAATATATCAAGTAGACAACTATTTTGAGCTGGTTGTAAATTCTGTAAGTGTCACAAATGTCTTTAATGTGGTGTGTTAGTACTGTGTGTCTCCGTGTTCTGATCAGAAACAAAGTTATTGCATTTTAGTATGATTCCTATTCCTAACTCCTCACCTAGGGTGAGCTTTTGGCACTGGATTAATCCCATCTAACTTTAGACGCCTGATTGGTTTACTGTCATTAAGATATATTTGCCTTATATGTGTAATGCAACAGCAGGACATGGATATCCTGAAGATTGTGTCTCTAACAGGCTATCTGGCCTCAAAACAAAAAAGTGTAGGCAGAACAGAGTTTTTAAAACACTAGCCAGAGGTCTTTAAAAAAGGTATTTTAGGGGAAGAGTAATACAATGACCTAAAACAACTAAGTGTCATTACTTATTATTATTGTATTGAGGTTTGTTATCTGAAGCATTTTAATATATGCAGTTTCTAGGAGGGAATGTCTGCAAGANAACAAATAAACACCCAGAAAGAACTGTGGTCTTATTACTGTGTAAAGAAAAGCTGGAAATGTTAATCTGAAAGGATAAACATCCAGAAGGATATTTAAGAACAGGATGTCTACATTTAGAAGAAGCAAGAACAGAAGCTGTTACCAATTGAACAAAAATTGATGCAGGAATGAAATATGGAGAAGAGTATGCAAAATTAGAGAGAATATTTGCAAACAAGGGCCTAAACTAAAATTTTCATGACAAGCAGAAATTCCCTAAATCAGCTGTTCATAAAGGTGCATTCATGGAACAGTCTTACTCAGTCTGACCCTCTAAAATCTACATGGAATTTGTGGTAAATAGTTTAAAAGATGTGCCATACTCACATAACAAACTTAAATAAGTATGGCTTCACTCTCCTGTTTGCTGAACTCAGATGAGCATTTCTTAAACAATAGTAAACCTTGAACAATTTCTCATGCTCAAAATCCCTTGGGTTGGCAGAAACAAGTTGTTAAGATAATAATTTCAAATCATACATATTCATTTATGGATATATATACAGAGAATATATTAGAATATAATATTCTACTGGCTAAGCATTATGTTTTCGTCATACAAACATTAATGAGTGTTTGAGGGTCACCCAATAATCATTACCAGAGCTTGGCCTTGAAAGTAGTTAAAAGAGTTTGGTGTCAGCATAGCTTGATTTCACAACCATCTTGTAAGAATACGTGATGTTAAAATATCCTTAGTATGCACTCTATGCACAAGTCTAATCGAAAAAATCAACACATTACAGAGCTTATTACCTTATTATCCTTTTACAAAATCATGATCTATTTCCTTTGTTCAAGGTAAACTCTGGTATGATACCTTACATATAATTATGGTATATAAATGATAAAACTCTCCATCAGCTAGATATCTCAAGAGCCTGATTTCTTCTGCCTACTTAACTACATGCTTTATTTATAGCCAGCAAAGCAGTGTGGCTAAATATGCATTCGAAGGGAAGGAGGGAAGGAAGGAAG
>VWZG01007267.1:0-42461 GCA_013396735.1 Grallaria varia
ACCCCTGCCATGGCAGGGACACCGCCCACCACCCCAGGGTGCTCCGAGCCCAGTCCAACCCGGCCTGGAACGCTCCCAGGGCTGGGGGAGCCGCAGCTTCTGTGGGCGCCCTGAGCCCGGGCCTGCCCACCCTCACGGCCAGNATGAGCGGGGCAGGGCGGGGGGAGCCGGGACCGGCATCATCGCGGAGTGGTTCGGGTTGGAAGGGACATGGGTGACATCCAGTGCCACCCCTGCCATGGCAGGGACACCGCCCACCACCCCAGGGTGCTCCGAGCCCAGTCCAACCCGGCCTGGAACGCTCCCAGGGCTGGGGGAGCCGCAGCTTCTGTGGGCGCCCTGAGCCCGGGCCTGCCCACCCTCACGGCCAGGAATTCCTTCCCAGTATCCCACCCATCGCTGCTCTCTTTCGGTGTGAGCCCATTCCGCGCTCTCCCGTCGCTGGATGTTCTCCTAACTAGCCTCGTCCCATCTCTGCTGTGAGTTCCCCTCAGGCGCTGGGAGGCCTCGGTGGGGTCACCCCAAACCTCCTCCTCTCCGACCCCAGTTCCCTCAGCCTTCCCTCCCAGCTGGGCCCTCTGGAGAGCTGGGCCCAGCCCTGGCTTCCTGGGGTCCAGAAGGACGAGGAGCTGCTGCAGAGGGCACAGATGAAGGATGGTTTGGGGTTGGAGCATCTCTGGTGAGGAGGGACCGTGGGGTCGGTGTGGAGAGAGAACCCCGGGGGATCTCAGTAATGCACAGAAACACCTCAAAAAGGAGTGTCTCAGAGGACAGTGCCAGCAGCAGGGTGAGCAACAACAGCCATGAACTAAAACACATGAAGTTTCACCCCAACAAAAGAACTTTGTGCTGAGGGTCACAGAGCCTGGAACAGCTGCCTGGAGAAACAACAGCCATGAGCCGAAACAAACCAAATTTTCCCCCAACAAAAAGAATTTCTTTGTGTTGAAGGTGGCAGAGCCAGGAAGAGCTGGGAGGATGTGGAGTCTCCCTCTCTGGAGACATTCCAACCCCACCCGGGCACATTCTGGTGTCATCTGATTCCTGGGTGAGCCTCCCTGGGAAGGGGGTGAGCTCCAGAGGTCCCTTCCAGCCCCCACAATGAGCCACTCAGTGAGTGGGGAATGAGCCACTGGATGAGCTGGGAGCTCTGTGATCAGCAAACCCTCCATCCCTGGAAAGTAACACTCATCTTCCTGCAGGCTCAGCGCTGACCTTGTGTCCTGGTGTTTAATAAGAACATGACCCCTCACATGAATTGTTCCTGCTGCAGCACTGCAGAGGGATTCTGTTCCTTCCTCATTTATCCAACCCCCCCCCAGTAGCTGTTCCCTGTGCCCACCTTGGCAAGGCCCTGCTCCGTCTGCTTCTGGGTGTTGGACCATGGGCTTTGTGGGGCTGGTGGGGGCCATTCCTCTCTCAACACTGAAAAAGAATCCCATCAAACCTGTTGTCATCAAGCCTGGAATTGGGCTCTAGTGGCTCCAAGGATGTGAAAGAGCTCAGAGTAGGTTCAGATGAGATATTTGGAAGAAATTCTTCCCTGTGAGGGTGGCCCTGGCACAGGTTGCTCAGAGAAGCTGTGGCTGCCCCATCCCTGGAAGTGTCCATGGCCAGGTTGGAGCGACCTGGGCTCGAGGAAGGTGTCCCTGCCCATGGCAGGGGGTGGCACTGGGTGATCCTTAAGGTCCCTTCCAGCCCAAACCATTCTGTGCCATGATTCTGTGCACCACCACGGCCATTTCATCGCTCGCAGGGTCAGTGATGTTTGTGTTCACTCCAGCCGTGCCTCACCCTGCCAGCCCATGACTCAGATTTCTCCTGGGCACATTTTTCTTTCCTTCCTGAGAACATCCCCTCGGGGCAAGCTTTGAGTCTCATAAAAACCCAAGGAAATCTGCTGAAATGACCTCCTTCCTGGGCACGCCACAGTGCCACGGTGCCCCACAGCCCCCCTGTGTGACCCTGAGGGTCTCAGTGAGGACAAGCCCCATGAAACCCCAGCTTTGTGGGGTTTGTGACAGTGTGAGGTGTCCCACGTGCCCACAGCGACACTGCCTGCTGGCCTTTGTGCTTTGGCTGCACGTTCATGTGGGCTGCACAGCCACAGCTCAGGCTGAAACGCTGCTGGCTTGCACACAGCTGGGATAAAGCAATTTGGGCCAGGAGAAGGAATTAAACTGTCACTTGTAGGTAGACTAATTAATTAATTACACTTGTAATTAAACTGTCACAGGTAGATTATTTTTTGCAGTGCCAGCCTCCCCAAAACTGCACATTATACCCCTTATCTCTGGCTTTGGCAGCACTGACATCCTGCAGCCTTACCCTTCATGGTGTAAGGGCATGGGAGGGGAACATTCCCTGCAAAAACACATTCCAGATGCTGGAAATCATAAGACTGGAGTCTTTATGCTGGTTAACTGCTGGATTAGAGATGTTTCACCATCTTTACATTTGGTAAAAGTCCTTTGATTGCCTTGCAGGCAAATCACACAGAGGTGCTGAGTCTCATAATGAGCTGAAGAAAACGGAGCACAAGAATGCCTGAGGCTGAGGGAAATTAAACACTGTTGTAACTGAGCAAAGGCTGATGCTGAAGTAAGTTGGCTGCTCTTTGGGGACAGCAGATGTGTTATGAAAGGTCATCATTAGCTCGGTGGCGGGCAGAATGGGGCATAAAGCAAACCCTCTGGCCTGGAGCACTGAGCCTCTTGCAGGTCCCTGTTCCTGTTCGACCAAAGCAAAGCCGGGGGAAAAAACTGTCTGTAGAAGGCCAGCCTAAACTCTTCCCTGTGAGGAAGAGTTTAGACCTTGTGAGGAAGAGTTTAGACCTTGTCCCTTGTCTGGGTTTCCCCTTCCTTGTGACCACAAGCCCAGGACAAAGCAAATCTCCTGCCCTGGGGTGCGAGCAGTGAGCTGTGTGCTGAGAACCTGCATTCCCCATCCTCACGTGGTGCCATCCCCAGCAGGCAGGGCTCCATCCTGGCCGTGGCCACCGTGCCAGGAGCTGTGTCTGCTCCACTGAATCTCGTGTTCCTGAGGCAGGCACAGCTGGAGACACTGGGCTGCAGGAGCTGGAGGCAGTAGTGGCCAGGCATCCATGAGCAGAAGGCTGGCACCATTCAGGTGTTGGTATAATACTTTCCTGCATCAGCAGATTTAAAATTTCACTGGACCATACATATTAAAATAAAAGTCAGAGCTGATGTTAAGAATGCCACAGCTCAGCCATATATCCTGCCTGATTTTTCTTTTTCTCTTCCTTAAAAGAGCATTCCTAAGGCTGTGAGTGTCTGTGGGAATCCAAGCTTGTTACCAGAGTTAATCAAACACTCAGGGCACTCTTTTAAAATATTTCTCTCATGGTTTGGAAAGGGGATGAATGGCTGAGGGGATGGACACTGGGAGCAGAGTTTTGGGAAGCACGAAGGCAGTGTTGCTGGCGATCCCGTCCAACAGCCCACGCAGGAACACTAACACAGCAGAGTAAGTGCTGATGGAGCAGATGGAGACAACACTGACACGGGGCTGCCTTACAGCATCCACCACCAGAGCTGCAGAGCAGCCCCCTCCACTGCAGGGCCTTGGCGTTCCTTGTGCTTTACAGGTATAACTCAAAGGGTGATATACGTATATTTTTTGATTGCTTGCAACACGCTGGTGAGCACAGCAGCTGACTGGGCCAAGCTTTCCCTTCCCTGTTCAAAGCAGCTGGGCAGGAGCATTCTGAGCTTTGCAGGGTGTGAAATCACTGGTTCGAGCAGCTGAGGATGCCAAGGCAGGGAGCAGAACCACCACAGATCAGGACTTGTTTGCCACTGCATTAATGTGCTTAATAACCATTAGCAGTGCAGGGTTGCATTCCAGGGTGTGAGCTTTCCTGGCACCTTGAAAGCGCTTCCTGAACACTCAAGGACTTCTCCTTTCCCCCCAGTGTCTCACGGAGCACCTGAAGGACACGTGTCTGGGTCTCTGCGTGTGCACCACCCTCACCTGCTCCATCCGACTGCCCAGCAAGTGCCAGCCTGTCAGGGTTTGGATCAGGATCCTGTTGAAAAGCAGCCCTGCACCTCAGGGGATGAGCTTTCCCACGTCACCACAGCCAAGCTGAGATCTCCGGGGGAAAGCCATCGGATGCAGAACTCAGCACTCTGTCACTCAGATTTCTCCTCCTCATTGACTCTGCAGATCCCGGTATTTTAAGGAAAGTTCACTGGAAAGGTAATGGCAGAGTCTGACTAATGCTTCTTCTGGGTGTCTGTTAAATAGCTGAATGACTGTTTAAGATGTTTTCTTCCAGGCATTCAAAACTTCCTCTGACTTTACATCCTTCTCTCTTGCTTCTGGTCCCCCTTTTCTGTCATGCCTTTGTCTTGCAGCTTCACTCTGTGATGAAGCACCACAGGTTTTAGGCACATGAATAGTGAAATGACTGCAGGTGACAGACCTGATGTCTTTCTTCGTGCTTTTAACTTCCACCAGTTCTCTTAAGGCTGCTGTCTTCTCCCAGGGTTTTAGAGATGGACTGGTTAGTCCATTTTTGAGAAGTCACACTATGGCACAGGTTTGTGAATGTGTAGCACGGGTCACTCATCAGCCTCCAAGGGCTGTGTTAGGCACTAGACAGAATATTTTGAATGTATTTTATTTAAAATGGAACATTACTGCACAACCACCATGACAACTACACAAGAAGAACAGGTAAGCTGACTGAAACAGGGAAAATATATACTACTCTTTAACTACTGTAAATTGTAACCTACATATACAACTACTGCATCTGTTTTCAGGTGATGGGGAAGGGTTATTTGGAGGGGAACCAATGCACAAATCAGGGTGATAACACCAAAGAGTACAATTCCCAGCAGCTGGTGATCTGATGTGGCGATTTGAAGTGAGACTGAAAGCTTTTAAACCAGCTGGATATTAATTGCCAGGACTCGTGGATCCAAAGGCCATAGCTGCTTGTTCCAAACGTGAGGAAACCAGTAAGTAATCCCCTCTAGAGAGGCCACTGTGCAAGTCTTGCCCTGCCTCTTACAGGGCCTTCCCTCTCTCTTAGAGATATAGTCTGCTGTAAAGGGGCAAGTATGCTTGGAATCAATTAACTATTAGAAAATCATATTTGGTATCTAAGTTTTAGGGGGTTTTAATGGAAATTTGAAAAAGCCCAGTGTGAGTAACCCAATAACAATTCATTTGTTTTCTTAATGAGTGGAAAATGCTTATGTAAAGCACAGGAGTTATCAAGCAGGATTCTCTTGCCACGGAACAGGTCCAACACAGACAGTAGGATTTAAATTTCCTTCATGTTGTCTTCCTGCCTTAAAAATCGACCTTATTCTCATGGGAACCACTTTTTGCTCCTGTCACCTCCCTCCTCTCCTGCACAGGCAGAGTGCACTGGTGATGGACTCCTGGGAGAGGAGGGACTGGGGGCACTTTGCTCCTGCCGAGTGTCCCTGCAAGGACCTTGCCTGCAGAAAACAAAACCCTGCAGGGCTGAGCCAGCAAACACTGGGGTACTGATGACCTGAGGAGAGCAGGGATTGGTTTCTTGAGCCCTGAAACGGGATGCATCTGTCCATGGTTTGGATCTCTGAGTCATTCAAGTCTGCTTTTATAATCAAAAGGAAACAGGCACGTCTGGATTGACGTCAGAGACACCCCAGATAAATCACAGCATCTGTCTCAAGGCCGTGCCTTTGCATGGGCTAGAAAGGAAGCTCAAGGTGGCAAACTTGCACCTAGACTGTAACTTTCATGAGTCTTCTTGGATGTTCCTCGCTCTGGGATCTGGAGTGAAGGCACTTCTCTCATGCCCTGAGAGCTCCGTGGGCTGTGAGCAGCCCAGCAAACACTCTCTGGCCCATCCACTCAGCACGTGCCTCAAACAAAGTCTGAAATGCAGCAGATGCACCAAATGCCACCACTAAACTCCTCAGAGACCTTGTTCCCACTGCTCCTCCCATTAACGTGGGCCTGTGAAAACCCTTCTCTTGGTCCATTTCTCCCTTCCTTTGTGGAACAGATATTTGCTGGCATCAGTCTGGAATGCCCTGTTCCACAGAGGAGACCCAGCTCCTCTTTTCCACTGAGTTGTTTTCTTGGCTTCTCTGTCTTCCAGCTTACCTGACACAGCAGGGATCCCAGTGAACTGCTGGGATCTCTTTATGGTCACATCTCTTTGGTTCCACCACTGTATTTCTTAAGCCAAATCCTCATTTGTGCTGCCTTCCCTGCCTTCCACATCTATCAGTAAAGTTCTCTGACATGGTCAGAAAATCTCTGCAGGAGCCTTTCCTCAGGCCAGGCCCCTGGCAAGGATCTCTTCTAAACCAGCCCTGGTCCTGCTGTGTCCCCTCATGCAGCTTTCCCCACTTTTCCCATGGATTTTCTTGCTCTTGGGAAAACCAGCACAACCCTTCCCTGCGGTGTGGCCTCTTCATGGGGCTGGATGAGTCGCACCTTTCTGATCCCTCTTCTCTCAGCAGCTGCTCTTTGCACTGGGGGGTGAAGGTCCTGCCCTCTGGTCCTGCAGCAGGTTCTTCACCTCGCTTTTGGAGAGCTTGGAGAGTGGCATCCCCCTCTCCGGTGTGCTTTTGGGATCCCTGCCTTGCTCTGCCCTGCAGAGGGTTAATGCATTCGTGCTTATGCAGCTCTTTGAAGATGAAAAGTGCCATGGAAGGGCTCTGTTATTGTTAGCATGTATGAAGAGGTCCGTCGCAGACCCACCCGTATTGTGTTTGGCCACTGGATGTCACAGCTGCTCAACACACAATGCAGCTGAAAGCAGAAAGGGAAAGTGCTTACCCAGCAATGGGCGACAGCAATTTCCAGAGCCTTTCCTTGTTCTGGGCACAGTGTTTGTTTGTCAGGGGGCTTGGGGTCTTCCCCTCTGTTTGTGCCCTGCTGATGTTGATTTTCAGAGAGACTGAGCAGCAGCTCTGCTTCCTCTGCCTGTTGTTGCCCCGGGACATCAGCAGCAAAACAGGTGTTTCTATGGGAGGAGATGTAAAACACTAACAGCACAGTGTCTGAGAAGGTGAACAGGTATTTGCACATGTTAACAAGCTGCTTTGTCACCGAATTATCCCTTCTCCACCCCACCACCATCCAGGGCACAGCACAGAGCCCTGAAATGATGGGACAGTGTCTCCAGGGCCCCCTCTGAACAGCACTGCTTCAATCCCCACACCCAGGCGACACTCCCAACTTCCTCCCACGAAAGGCAGAGGGAAGTTTGACCTGCCTCTTTCTAATCCTCCCTTCATGCTTTGGTTCCTTTCAAAGCCTCAAGCAGAGATCCAGGACATGAAGCCACGCTCAGCAAAGTCCATTGAGCAGCCCTACAGAGACATTACAAGAACTGTAATTACATTTCCTGGAAATGAAAATGAAGAGGGATTATTTGACCACGTTCTCTCCTCTTTATAGCATCACATTGTCCTCTTCTCCACCTTGGGGAAACAGGAGTGAAAGGCTGCTCGTGCCCACGGTGCAGTGAGGTGATAACCACCCCAGAAGGGATGTGAACATTAAAAAGGGGAAACTATTTGAGGATAATCCAGGGGTTATAGCTATAACTAAGAGTAATTGGCTGAAACTGAGCAAAAGAAAATTTAGGTTGACAATGAACTGCAGGTAGCTAATGCTGAGATCTGTTAGAGCGTGAAATGGAATTCACAGAGGGAACCTCTCTGCTTTAAAATGGGCAAATCCTGCTTTTAGGAGCACTGGTGTAAATCTCTGGTGTCTCTCTCTGGCTGCCTCAAAGCCCATTTCTACCACAAAGCTTCAGTGGAATCAATAAGTGTGTCTGAATTTATGGCAGTAGGAGGTAAGAAGGTGTCCCTGCCCATGGCAGAGGGTTGGACTAGGGGATCTTTAAGGTCCCTTCCAACCCAAACCATTCTGTGATTCTATGATTAAATTTAGTCAAACACATCAAAATATTACATAAGATGAAGGAGGTCTGAAGGGATTGTGAGAACTGGAGAAATTAATTCCAGCACTTTTCTACCTCGGTGATCTCTGTATGTACTTGAAAACCAGGGGGCAAAAAGAGGAGAAGAAAAAAAAACATGGGCAAAATTTCAAAGAAATGAGGGCCAGTTTTGGAAGGAAGATGCGAAAACATTACAGGGATTGTTGAATGAAAGGATCTCGTGCTTCAATCTGCACAGCCACTGCCAGCCTTGCTCATGGGTCTGGGCCTGCCTGCACTGGCTGATCTGGGGCTTTCATAAAACTTGTGTGGGCTCTGGGTGCTTTCACTCATCCAGCACGACCTCAGCAGAGAGAGAGAGCTCTGTTTGAACAGGGTTTCGACTCACATAGAAAAAGGAAAACTGAGGTAGCCTAACTGGAGGCAATCTGTCCCTCTCCCATCAAACAGCCTGTTCCTGGGCAGATGTTTGCTGGGCTGGGGAGTGATGCAGCTATCACTGCAACTCCTGACCAAATTCCTGCTGATTCAGAGGGAGAGGAGTTAACCCTTTCAAGTTCTGGGTCAAAGGAGCCCTGAGGTTCTGAGCCAGCTACTTCAATGCCATGCCAAGGTTTTAACGTGGCTGCCAATCCTCAGAATGTCAGACTTGAGCCGAGCTTTAGGCCAACGAGGACAGAGAGAATAGCCAGGCAGAAGCAGGATTTAAAAGATGGCAAAGAGTCAGGGAAAACTGTAGAGATAAAAGTGAAGTGCATGGAAGCCAATGATGTGGGATAAAAGGCTTATTTCCTACTGTAGTCGAGGCAGGAGGGGGGAGGCTGAAGTCTGTGTGAAAGCATCCTGCCTTTAGGAAGGAATCATGCCAAGAATATTCCTGGCTAAGATACACAATGCCAGATTTTCTCGCTGGCTAAATGTGGGTGCAGAGATGAGTCCTGATGGACCTACAGTCTTGCCCTGTAAACCTCCAGTTTACCTCAAGCCAGTCCTGCTGTGCTGTCTGCAGTTCCTCAGCACTGTCCATACTCCTCTCTAGCAATTATAGTGGGGTAGTAAAAGAGCTGACTAAAGACGAGCCTCAGGCCAGCCAGGTTTAATTCCACACACACTAAAAAGGCTCTGAGAACCAATCAGCAGTGGCTGATGTGTGCAATACTTTATACAAGAGAAAGACTTCCATAATATTCAGCTTGTAGCTAGAAGCTTAATATCCAAATAGATTTGATGAATTTAATTAAAATTATTGCTCTGTCCTAACTCCAAACCAAATCCATACTTTTTGCCCTTAGTAAATCCTCTCCCCAGATTGCTGTGTCTTCCCAGGGTCACAGAGTGGTTTGGGTTGGAAGGGACCTAAAGATGATCCAGTTCCAAGCCCCTGCCATGGGCAGGGACACCTTCCACTATGCCAGGTTTCTCAGGGTCCCATCCAACCTGGCCTTCCAAAGCAGGCACTCATTTGGGGGAAGCTAACTCGAGCTAACAGAGATGTGGGTTTTGGATGTGCTGAGCACACACAGCTCCTGCTGATGTCAAGTGAAATGCCACAAAATGTTGCAAAAGCTCCATTAAAGATTAATTCCCTGTCATCTCCAGTTTCCTGGCGCTGGTACATTCCCGAATGGGCTTTATTTCAAACCCTTTGTGCAGACTGGGCTGGCTGATCAATAAAGCCCAGGGCAAGGGAAGCAGCTTGTCCCTGGGTGCCATCCATTTCCACTCTCCTGGTGCACGCGGAGGCAGGTGACAGGAGGGGTGGCTCTGTGCAGAGGTGACCTCCCGTGCCTGCCTCTTCCTCGCACCCTCTCGTGCTGCTGTGTGGAATCCTGAAGTGTAAAGAGGTATAAACCCCCAGAATTTCTCCCTCAGCTAATTTCAAAGCCTATTTCCCCAACTGGATACACAAGGATTAAGAAGTGCATTGCAGGGCATGTTTGCTTAGTTTAGTTCTTACACAGTTCAGTGCAACTGTCAGAATAAATGACTTCCTCAGAGGAGAATGGGAAAAAACTACATTTGGTTAATCAACTCAATATTACAGCAGTTCTCAAGGATTAAATATGCACTGCACAAACCAGCAGACCAGGAAAGGCCTTTTAACATTAACAATTCGCTTACAAAGAATAAGATTTTGAATAAAAAACCTGCTTCTGTTCTTCAGCACAGCCTAATCCTGGAAATCTGAGTTCCCAGGCAATGTGTCACTCACCTGTGGCTCTTCCTGTTGAATTGCCTTTGTGAAGTACCTTCACAGAGTCACAGGGTGGTTTGGGCTGGAAGGGGACCCTGAAGATCATCTCGTTCCAACCCCTTCCACTATGGCAGGTTGCTCAGAGCCCCATCCAGCTGGCCTTGAGCTCTTCCAGGGATGGGGCATCAGGGGGAATGAGGTGGGTGAAGAAGGATTTCACTTGTCTCCTTGAGTCTGGACTACCCTCCATTCACTTATTTCTTCACAATTGGTACTGCTGGGGGATGAATGGAGGGTCCCCTGGATGTTGAATTGTCCCTGGTGGCTGGTCCTGTGTGAGTCACTGGCCCAGGCTGCCCAGGGAAGTTGGGGATGTCCTCTGAGGGAGGCCAGAGCATGGTCACAGCAGCCCAGTCCAACCTCCCTTGCTGCTTCTGGCAATGCTCCCTCCCCACCTGACTGGCTCACAAGGCTCTGTACAAGGTTCTGAGGGGCTGTCCAGCTCTCTCAGAGCTCACAAACCCCCCCTGTACAACTCAACCTCATCCTCACCCCCGGACTTACCTCGCCGACCGACTGAAAATCACCTTAACTCCTGACAATTCCTCTGCCTTGGTTTAGTCCTGCACGTAATTGCAAACACTCTTGCAGGTGGCAGGGACAGTGGCAGCAGGAGCACTGAGCTGGCACTGCTGTGGCTTGTCTTGCCAAGTGGTCGGCATTGCTGCCTGTCCCCCAAGACCAGGGGCAGAGCTCTGGGGGCAGCTGGAGCTCTTCTAGGGCCCAGGTGAAAATCCCATTCCCTGGGAGGTTTCTGCTCCCCTTTTGTTCCAAACCCAGGGGTTTATGGGCTGAGGGGCACTGCTGGGCAGGAAGGGCTGTCAGCCTGTCATTCCTGGAGGGAAGAGAAGGTTTTTCCAAGGGAATGGCATTTGCTTAGTAACAGGATACAAAAGGGCAGGCAGAGGAGCCAAGATCTGTTCCCTGTTCTGCCAAGTGACTTTTTTTTCCTGGATCGTTTGCTTGGGACACATTTTAAATGAAATCAAGTGTCTGAAGGTGCTCGGATCAGCTACTGAAGTCCACAAGAGCATTTAGACATCTGTCCCCTGCTAGTTTTAATTTGAATTCCTGTATGTTTTTTAAAAAGCCATCAGGGTTTTGGTCTCCTGTACCTGTATCTTCGAACAGTCTAAATGGCATTTGAGAGCTCTGAATTTTTCGGAGGTTGCAAATCCCTCCCATTCAAAACTGGATTTGCAGTGATGAGGGAAGGTGTTGGAAGCTTTGCATTCGAAGGGCTGGAGTGCTTTTAAACCTGGTCTCAAAAGTCTGATTGGCAAAGGATCTCAGTGTGTACAGTTTTATTTGTAATGAGATTGTGAATGCTCCGGGCTTTTGATAAGCAGTCCCTGCAATACTCTTTGCTGTGTGTCAGAGGGAAGGGTTGGCTGTCTCAGGACAGTGGTGGAGGTCTGGGCTGGCTATTTTTGCTGACAAAGCGCTGTTTTACTGATACTTTTGCAACGAAGCTTTTCGACCTATTCATCAGGAATGAATGGACAGGAAAAGTGGGCAGAGCCGGGGTCAGACAGGACTCACATCAGCTTTGGCCATCGGGGCCAACCTGTCCCGTTTGCAGGCACGGCTTAGCTAAGAGGGTCAGGAAAGCTGACTGTCCAAATACATTATCTCCGTGGCATTGTTTGCTGTTATTGTTTTCAGTGGGTGAGGAGAAGGGCAGGGGGGTGTTGGAGGGGCCAGACCTGGAGTAAATGAGTGGTTTCTCTTGCTGGGGATTTTCACGCACTGCCCCTCTGTGTTCTCTCTGAAGGTGCACACATGTGGCTGGGCACTGCCCCCCTGGCCCTGCTGCCCCTGCTCCTGCTGCCCCCGGCCTGTGCCCACCTCGGCCACTGGACCTACCAAGGTAACCAAAACCAGCCTGCTGTGGTTCTGCTGCTGCTGGAGACCCTCCGTCCCTTCTGCGCCGCAGGAGCCACGCTCAGCTCGACTCCCCCTTAGTGAAAGATGGCAGAGCAGCTAATTAATTCCACTTCAGTGATGCCTCTGTGTCTTGAAAGTGATTCTCTTCAGTGTCACCCCTTTTTATTCTTTTGTGTGGTCAGGACACATTGTCAGGGTTGGCAGCACAACGAGGTTCAGACAATGGGGGAAATCTTTACTTGTGTTAGAAGAAAAACTGCCCTTTGGATGATCCTGGAAGGAAAAGCTTTAAATACTGCTCACTTCTTATTTTACTGTCACATTCCAGGCAGTACAGAGCACTAAGAAGTCTTTATTTGGGTATTTATATTTTCTGTGAAATTTTACCTGAATTGCATTTATTCCAGGGAGTTGATTGCAGGGCTCACTGAAGTAAATGTTAATCCTTTTATGATCTTCAGTGGGCTGGGGATCAGGCTAAAACAAAGGATATCGTTGAATAGTTGCAATAGGGCAATTGCTCTTTTCCTAGTTAAAAATAGCAAATTGCTGCCAGTTCCTGATCCTAAGTAGAGTCTTCCTGCCTCTTGCCCTGGTCCTGTTCACTCACACTGGTTGAGAACCGAATTGCACGCCTTTGGCAGCTGAGAGCCATTGAAATCCCCATTTCCATGAAAACACTGCTCCTCTGGTGGAGGTTCCTTCTCCAGCCTTTTAAATCCCCATTTCCATGAAAACACTGCTGTTTACACCATCATTAAGTTGTTGCTGCAATGCAGGTTTCTTACTTCGCAGCACAGTTGTCCTGCAGACAGGATAATGTGTATTTTCTCTCTAGGGAAGGCAAAGCAACCTTTTATGGCTGTGGCTCCTGGTGTTATAATAATTAGATTGGCATTTCCTGCCTCCTGACTGACTGCACTTCTCACCACAGCCCTGTAACCCAGCCTTGCTTCCCTCCACACAGAAGGAGAGCTGGATGAAGAGCACTGGGGGAAGCATTTTCCAGACTGTGCTGGCAAGCACCAATCTCCAATTGACATCCAGAGGAAAAAAGTGACGTACAACCCCCTGTTGCTGCAGCTGGAGCTGAATGGTTACGATGGGCCTTTGCAGGGGGATTTCAGGATGACCAACAATGGTCACTCTGGTAAGACTGGGGGGGTGTCGGGCCCATGGCAGTGCAGGCACACACTATTTGGTTTAGCCATGGAAATGCTATCACAGACAATGCCCTGGGTTTTTTTGGTTTTTTGAACTCACCTTCCTTTGCCATCTCACTTCATTCCCCTCTCCTAGGTTTGCTGTTTCCCCCAATCACATAGGAAATCTCTCCAGAAATACATATATAAACCAGATGAATAAAAGGCAGGCAGGTTTCTGCAAGGTATTTTCTCTGTTAGACCTGAAAAGGCAGCCAGGACATTCCAAACTGACCCTTTCTTTTAATGTGCCCTAAGACAGCAGGACTAGAGAAACGTGTGGTGTTTGGGGCATCCTGTGACTCCTCTCTGCATTCAAGAAATGCATCTTTGGCCCTGTGCATTAGGAAGAAATGACAGGAGTGGAAACCTTGGCATGCCAGGCTTGGTTAGATGTAGGTCACAGAAAGTACAGGACAGTGGGAGGAGGATCCCCCCCTCCCAGCCAGGGAACTGGGATCGTGGGTCTCAGGAAGGGAAAAGGAAGCACAGCCCAGGTTAAAAGCCTGGCCTTTGGCCACACAGTGTCAGGGCAGGGCATGTAATTTAGGAGATCCTCAATTCCCCTGCTGCAATCTGTAATTCATTGTGTAAATAATTCATCAGCTGGCACTGCTGGGATGATGCTGTTGGACTGCAGATGAGCAATGAGAAGCTTTTCTAATGGCTGCAGTGGGGAGAGAATGGGTGGGTTTGGGAAGGGGTTTGGAACACAAAACTCTTGGCTCTTTAGTGCTGCACCACAGTCCTTTCTTCCTCTCTGTGGTGGAGAAATATGGTGTGAGAGCAAGGGAATGAAGTGATGAGACACAAACTGCCTTCAGAGGAAGATTGTGTTTCTGCAAATGGTACCTCCTGTTTGTGGCCCCCCAAACTCAGCACTCAGCTCTGTCAGCACTGCTGCCCTGCCTGCCTAGACAGCAATTCTTGCAGGTTTAGCTTTTCTGACTGCACGTGTGTATTTGCCCATTCTTTTGTTAACTTCCCAACAATGATTTTCTGATGCAGGGCAGTTTCCTAAAGCACAAAGACAAACGGCTGCCCCTATTCACAGCTCCTGTGAGTCAGGCTGGGTTTTTCTACTGGCTTCAGTGAGATAGGACAGGGCAGCAGAATCTCTCCGGGAAAACACTCAGCAGATCTGAAAGCGACAGGAGATGGATTTATCATCAGGACTCTCCTTACAGGCTCTCAGGAGCCAAAGCCCAAATGTCCCACCTAGAAACCAGATACATTCCCTCTGTAGCTGGACTATTATCAGGCTAAATCCCAGCTGATAAAGCCTGTTAGCAGTGGTGCAGCCTGGGTGCAGACACACACCGATAACCTTGGCTTAATGAAACCTTCTGCATTTGGACCTTTCTCTTTGTTTTAAAGATGACTGCTCCTCTAGCAGGTAGCGGGGACGAGCACAGCTCTGGCAAATTAAAATGCCATCCGTGCAGGGCGTGTGCATCTTCCTCGAGGGGCAGATTTCTCTTACAACTGGGACTCAGGCATGCCCTTCATTAACTGTGAGTGCTGTCACTGCAGGGCAGTGATGGACAGAGGCCAAAGTGCAGGGCAGGAGTGCTGGAGAAAGGCTCAGCTGCACCCAGATCCCCACTGGGTGACCCCAGCTGATCCCCCACTGCCTGGCAAAGCCAGAGCAAAGCCGGAGTAAGGCACTTCCAGCTCAGAGCAGTCGTGCTTTGCACTCACACTCCAAGCTGGTGAGAGGTAAAAGCAAACCAGGCTCTTCCCCACCTTCATGCTTCCAGCAACTATTTGCTTAGAATATCTTAGAGAAGCCTTAAATTTGTTATAAACGCAGAGCACAATTTCCTGCCAGTGTCTTGTAGAAAGCAGAAACCACAGTGAGGTGCTTGAGGTAAATAACCCTAATTATGGAAGGCAGGCAGCAGAGAAAAGATAGATTTCCCCCCTTCCCACTCTAGATCCTTTGGGATATTACAAGGAAACATGTTTTCATCTTGTCTATCTGTAAACAGTTGACAAACAAAAGAAACTTCTCAGAAACCCAGACTATGACTAATGAATAATACGGTGTGCTGCATTTTGCAAGGATAGTTGCTAGTTTTTATAACATGCTGTTTAGATGAGGCAATTTTCCATTTTCACTCCTAGATCTGGCATATTTATTAACATGAGATATGATTTGTGGCAGTGAATTAGCAGGAAGACAAATGGGTTGTAACCTCCTGGTGAATACTCCTTGGCAAGGAGAATGCAAGAGATTTTTTCTCTACAAATCCTTCAAGAAATAAAGCAGGCTTTTCAGACATACACGGCTCTCCCAGTATTCCTGTTCCTAGCAAATGCAGAGACCAGAACACTGCAAATTATGACAACAGGTTAGATGAAGCCAGTCACTTTGTTGATTTCTATTCCCCTTTTCTTCCTTGGAAGTAGTTAAGAAATCCGTGCAGAGCCCTGGTGTGCTGTGCCAGAGCTGGGCACTAAAGCACTTTTCTTGGTGCCTGATGGCAAACCCAGAGCTGCTGGGCTGGAGGAAGGGTCTGCACAACAGCTACTGCCCACTGCTTGTGCCTGGGGTGGGCTGGGTGGGGCACGAGCCTGAGCTCAGGGAGAATTTTAAGCACACCCAGCTTTAAGCTCTGGGTTTTCCCCACCAACCTGGAGTCAGTTCCCTGAACATGACTGTGTTTTGGGAATGGGACTGCAGGGAGCACCAGGCACTGTGAGAGGACCTGCAGGAACGGGCTGGCTGCACCCTTTGCTGTCTCTGTCTCCAATCCTGGGGTGTTTTTCAGTTCAGATCGATTTGCCACCCACCATGAACATCTCCAGAGGGCTCCCAGGCCTCTACACGGCTGTCCAGATGCACCTGCACTGGGGTGGCCTGGACCTGGAGACCAGTGGCTCTGAGCACACCATCGATGGGATGAGATACTTCGCAGAGGTGTGTGAGCAGAGGGGGCTGGAGGGAGGGGGCTCTGCCAGCTGGGTGGTGCAGCCTACAGAGCCTGCAGGGTGCAATGCAGAGGCCAGGGGGGAAAGCAGGGCTCCCACAAGTGCAGGTGGTCAGGGCAGTGCAAGGGCTGAGCCTGATGGTGGTGGCACAGAAGGCTCTAATAAAAGCCACTGCAAGAGCACTGATGTCCTTCAAACCCACTGTCGTTCCCCCACATTCATCACAAAGCTATTAAATGAAGGGTCTCTTTGGTCATGCTGTGAGGCACAGCAACAGGAATTGGGAAGGTGACTCTGCCTTCAGTCTGTCTTGAGCCCTCTAAAGCAGCCTGGAAGCCGTTCATCACTCGTTGCTAAATGGCCCTGTCTCATCTCCTGACAGCTGCACATTGTCCACTACAACTCTGCTGACTACTCGAGCTTTGAAGAAGCCAAAGACAAACCCAACGGGCTGGCTGTGCTGGCCTTCCTGTACGAGGTAGGTTTGGTGCCCAGGGATCACTGTCTGTGCTAGAACCTCAGAGCTGACACCAGCAGCCTGTGCCAGGTTTGTGCCTCTCTCCTGGGAGATGTGCCTGCCCCCAGCTCAGGGAGCTGGGCTGCAGCAGGGCTGTTCGTCCCTGGGGCCAGCTGGGGCTCACACAACACCAGCCAGCACAACTTGGGAGCCCCAGGAAAGTGTCAGCAGTGCAGATGGAATCTCAGGTGTGGCAGCTGGGGTTTCCCTGCTGTGCATCAAGGCCTTGCCCTGCTTGGCAAGTGGGAACCCTTGATTCTGTGTGGATGTAAAAGTGGTTAAAAAGGACCTTTACTATTCTACTTGAGATCTCTTTGTACATACCTGGTCACGACTAGCATTGGCCAGCCCATCAGGAGGTGTGTGATTACATTCATTCTCTTTATCTCCCAATTCATCAATTAGTGCCCCCAGCTGATTAGCAGTGCAGAAGGACAGGCAGGTCACCAAGCTTTTGATCACGTTTCTGTGCTGTGTTTAGGATGGGCACTTCGAGAACACCTACTACAGTGAATTCATTTCCAAGCTGGCAAGAATCAGGTTTGCAGGTAAGACCTGGGGATGCCTTTCTCCATCCCTGATATTCCCAAAGCCCGTATGGAGGTTGTGGCTCTGGGGACAGACATTTTCCTGCTACTTTGCTGGCAGTTCCATGGCTGAGCCTCCTCAGCCCTGCCCAAGTCCACGCCAGCCCTGCCCACGTGGCTCCAAGGGCGGCAGGGTGGTGGGCAAGGTGCTCAGGGCAGCAATAAATAGGCTCCTGGTAGGTCTGCAGCAGCTTCCTGCTCTCTGTACCCCACCAATGCTTCCTGGGAGGACCAACAGGCACAGGCAGAGCACTGAGGTGCAGGTGCCCACCACCCCCAGGATATCTCCAAATGACAGACCCCAGATCCACTGAAAGGGCCGTTCATTTCCCTCCATCTTCATCCAGTTCTACCAAAGGTGGAATAAACCAGTGCCAGCCCCAGCCCTGACAGCGCTTCCACCTCTCTCTTCACTCCCCCGTCGTTGCTAATGTTGCCTCTCTGCTTCCTTTTGAGGTCAATGGACTAAGCTCAGTTCCCTGGATGTCCAAGCCATGCTGCCAGAAAACCTCTCCCACTTCTACAGGTACCAGGGCTCCCTGACAACCCCACCCTGCTCCGAGAGTGTCATCTGGACCATCTTCCACACCCCAATTGTCCTGTCACACACACAGGTGAGTGGCAGCTGTTCCAGCTTCTCTCTCCTTCATGCTTCACCTTTCCACACCAGTTTGTTTTTCTGTGCTCCCGTGATTTTGGGACCAGCTTTGCAGTGGAGCTAACAGGGCATCTCTCATGCAGAGCTTTTGGGACATATTCCTAAGCAGCTGGAATTCCAGGTGGCTGTGATGACACTGTGATGGTGTAGCATCACAGCAAGGGTCAGGCTATGAAGAGCAGCAGATTACCTGAGGTCTGGGCACTGAGAACAAAGCTCTCTGCTCTGTTACGCTCAGCCACCCTGAAGTGCTATAAAAATGAAAAGACCAGAGGAATCAACAAGGCAAACCCCCCCCCCCAAAACCATGAAAGAACCATTCATAACAGTAAAATAGTTACAGAATAATTGGCGCATTTTTATAAGGTATTTCAGGGTTTTTCCTTGTCTAGACTTACATTACAAGTAATGCTTTTAAATCAATAAATAATAAAGAAGCATCAGAAACATTTTCTTCTAGAAGAAGAGCAAGATAAAATTGAGGCTACAGCAGTGGAGGATCACAGTGTGTTCTCTTTGAAAAAGAAATACTCCTTCTGGCAGGGGGAAGGCTGGAAGGGGCTTGAGAGAAAGCTACAGAATGGCAGCAAAATCTCCCTGCATGCATTCCATCAGGTGTCCCAAACCTCCCTCAGGCAAAATGTCTTTATCATGAATTAGCTAAGAGCCCAGTGGGGTTCTGTTCCTTTCCCTTGCCAATACCCAGGAGACCCTGAGCATCCCTCCCTAACAAGTCGCTGGGTTTAACCCTGAGCTGCAGGATCTGCTCTGCACTTTGAGGCAGAGCTGCTGTTCCCATTGCCCTCTAAGGTGCCTGTGTTGCTGCCAGATCAGCCTCCTGGAGAACACCCTGCTGGACTGGCAGAACAGGACCCTGCGCAACGACTACCGGCACACCCAGCCCCTCCACGGCAGGGTGGTGGAGTCCTCCTTCAGAGCCAGAGCCCCCCAAGGTAAGGGGCCAGCAGGCAGGGCTGGGGCTCACCTGGGAAGGGATGAGAAACCCTCGTAGAAGGCGTTCAGCTGCGAGTTCAGGTGTTCTGGAGGTCACCTTTCCCAGGAGCAGCCCTGGAGATGCCCCACGTGCCTCTTCTTTCCCTGCCAACACTCCTGGCTTCTCCAGGGGCAGTGGTGGCTGTGGGCTGTGTGCCAGCCCTGTGTTGTGACAGTTCTGACTGTCACACAGGTCTCCGAGGTAGCTGGTTCTGCATGGCGCATTCCACAAGGATGCTCAGCTCAGGGTGAGGGGAGTGACCAGCCAGGCACCACACAGGGCAGAGATGCTGCATTTTTAAAACAAAGGTTTTTCCCCAAACTAGACAATCTACCATGTGTAGGTCCTGGCCTTTTGTAAGTTCAGCTGTCTGGTTGCTCTAGCACAATGTCACCCAGAAGAATTCACCCTCCGACTGGATCAAATCCAGACACAGCTCCAAGACCTGAGGACAGAGCTGCTGAATGGAGTGAGCCACACAGGTAAGAAACACACAGCCATTGAGTCCAGCCTGCCTTGGGAGGGTGAGGAGCCCATGCCCTGCTGACCTTGATGGCCCAGATCAGTGACAAGTTTGGTACTGATGTGTGCAGGTAGAATTCTGTCCCATATCTAGGCCTGCTGATGGAAATTCTTCAATGAAAGCATTGTCGGTGGCAGTCCTAATCTAGATACTCACACAGCAACTGCAGCTTTTCTCTGCAACACGTGAGGAAAGTGAAAAATTTTAGCTCGCAGTTTCCCCAGGATAAATAATCATCACCTCTATTTTATGCAATATGAGAAAAAGAGAAAGAAGGAAGGGAATAAAGCAATTTTCCCAAACATCTGGGTGGGAGAGCTCAGCTTTTCATCATTGTGAGCCCTTTCCCTGCTGACACAACACACACCAGTAACTGTGGTTCAAGACAGCTCAGAGCAGTTCCTATGGGTGCAATTCTTCAGGATCTGGGCTTATTTATAGGCACGGCAGGAAATGTAACCACTGGCTTTTTGGGTCTTTCAGTTATCAAACCCAGCACTTTTCCAGCTTTCTACTTCCCCGTGGAAAACATCGAGAGCTTTGTGGATGTCCATCCCCGCCGGGACATGTCTCTCCAAGCCTTCACCTTGTGTTTCTGGGCAAAAGCCCAGCACGTGGGGAGCCAGACCGTCCTGTCCTACTCCACCCAGGAGAGGGACAAGGAGCTGCTGGTGACCGTGGGCGCCGAGGTGGGGCTGTGCATAGGAGGCCACGGCACCAGCTTCCCCCTGCAGCCCCCAGCACAGGAGTGGCTGCACTACTGCCTGGCATGGGGCTCCCAGGTGGGAAGGGCCAGCCTGTGGCTCAACGGCGCGGCCGGCGCGGCCACGAGCATCCAGAAGGGCTATGTGAGCCAGGCTGGAGGGGTGCTGGTCCTTGGCAAAGACAGGGACACTCTTCTTGGGACGTTCTCCAATGGTTTCGCGGGGCGGCTGGCCCAGGTGAACCTGTGGAGCCGCGTCCTCAGTGCTGCTGACATTCGGGCTCTGGCCCTGTGTAGAGCAGGGCAGCTGCGGGGGGATGTCATCGCCTGGGGACAAACGCCCATGGCCCTCCTCGGGGGGGTGGCTCTGGAGCCCGACACCAGCTGCCAGTGAGCCCAGCTTCTTTCAGTTTTTTTCCTTAAGGCATCAAGAGAATGTGAACTGCTTGCTGGGGAAACTGAGAGAAACAGATTATGGGCCTGTTTCTCCTTCTGCTTTGTATAGGCTCCCTGTGCACCTGCTAGTGTGTTTTTCCAAGACAGCAAAGCCTTCATCATGGGGTAGAGGTAAAGAACAGCAGAACGTGGCACAGTCCAGCTCCTTGGGTTGTCACATCCCTCACAGGAGTTATAGGTCCCTGTACATAGATCTTTCTTCAGGCCAAATTGCTGCTCTCCATGGTCAAAGGAGCCGCTTTCTCCAATAAAATTTCTCTCTCATCCTTCACCCAGTCTCAGGTTCTCACCCTCCTCCCTGCACGTGTCTCTCCTTCTGTTTATCCCATCGACTCACCACCCTTCCCCTGCAGACATATCACACAGGAAAGGGGAAGCAAACCAGCTCGTATGCAATCCTTGTGCCTTGGCCAGGGGCAGGCCTTTGCCTTCTTCTCTGTGATGGATGTAGACACAGAGCATGGGAACAGCTGCTTTTTCAACACATAAATCACAAATTTGAGGGCAGGTATAAAACTAGTTTTCTAAGGTTAAAGCAAATCATGTGAAGGGCTCTCCATCAACAACACAAAATCCATGCCAGGCTGTTCAACAATTCTGGGGGTTTTTTTCAAAGCAGAGGGCACCACCCTCATATAACAAATTCAATTTAATTCCCCCGTGCTGGACCCTCAAAGACACAAGTGAGAGTTCCTCAGAGGATCGTGGTGACTCCTTGCACACGATGGCCCAAACACAGCCCAAGGGCTGGCTCGTGCCTCCCGAGCTGTGTCAGGCAGGACATCAGGGACATTCATCACCTCATGACATCTGTTACTTGGTCACAGGAACTGAGCTGGCTGAGGACATGGTCCAAGTTGTGGAGCTGGCAGCATTGGGTTTGTTGCTGGACTCGGATCTTAAAGGTCTCTCCCAGCCTTCACAATTCTATGATTCTCAGATCAGCATCAAATGATCAATCAATGTATTTGTTTTCCCACTGAATAGATCCTGAAGAATGTCCCTGCCAGGCCAGACACTGGGCTGGGTCACAGCTTGCTGCTGGAGATCTCTTTCCTCTCCGCCTGCCTGCCTGGGACCGTGCAGAAATCCTTCAGCTCCTCTTTGTTTTCCTGAACTTCCACTTTGTTCCTCTTGGCCATGATCCTGTTGATTTCCATGAAGGTTTTGTTCTTAGTCTCAGGAACGATGAAGAAGATGTAAAGCATCGTGGCCAGGCAGATGGCACAGAAGATGAGGAAGCTGTAGGGCCCCAGCCCAACCTGGGCAAGGACAGGAGAGAGCAGGGATCAGGGCAACGTTCCAGGTGGGCAGCTACGAGGTTTGGACATCCTGAACCCTACACTGGAAGATGCAGCCACAGTGATGTGCACACATTTGAAGCTGAACAACTAGAAGTTGGGGTGGTTCTGGGTTCTGTCTTCTCATACCACCACCATGGGTTTACTGGAAACCACCAAGGATTTATGGAAAAGGAGGGTGCATCAAATGAAGTCAAACTGAGCTCCCCAGCTCCCTTTGCACAGGCCGAAATCAGCGCCTGGTGCAGTTTATGGGTCACTGCTCCCTGTCCCTGCTCCCCAGGGGAAGACAGAGAATTTGCCATCCTTCCCAAGCTCCTGAGCTCAGGATGAGACATTCACCTGGCAAAGGTCCTGCTCTCTTCTAAAACATGAACAAGAGGCTGGTGTGGTAAGGAAATGCTGATTAACACCAGTGTCCTGCCCTTAACACACAGTCCTGCAGGCAGCTCCTGGGAACCAACAGGGGCATTCACAGCTCTGGGGATTGAAAAGCCTCTCTGTGGGAACCCAGAGGGGCGAAGAGGCAAACTTGAACCTGGAGCTTGGCCCTGTTGGGTGGTTGTATCTCACCTCCATGTAGAGGAACACGAGGCCCACGGTGAAGTTGCTCAGCCAGTGCACAGAGCCTCCCACCATGAAGGCTGCGGGCCGGGATGACTGCAGGAACATCTCCGTGATCATCACGGCGGGGATCGGACCTGCAGGGAAAATCCCAAAGGCAATTCCCCCGCTAGGAATTCCTAATTGTGCTGTTCATTTCAGTGGCAGGCAATGGTTTCTAACTAATAGTGTTTAAGAGCACCCAATAAATCAAATAAGGATTAAAAAAAACCCAAACTAAACCAAAACAGAAAAACCCAATGAAACCAAAACCAGTTCAATTAAATGACTTGCACAGTGTGTGGCCACACAGAGATGAAATTCAGTGTCCACAGAGGAGCTCCACAAAGGTTTTGGGTTGAAACTGAACAGAACACTTGGCTTTCCAAAGCTTGAGGAGCAGACTGGGCAGGCTGTGTGTACTCACTGGGTCCCACGGCATGTCCAATGATGTACACGATGACGCACCCTATGCTGAGGTAGGACATCCAGGGCACAGTGGGCTGTGAAAGATTGTCACAGGTTAGATGTGGGTCCTCTCTGAACATCCCCCACATGCTCAAGGCACTGCTTGTGGTAAGATTTGAAGGCATCCTACGGCCAGTGGCACCCTCCAGTGCCAGGTATGTCCATAATTAGCCACAAAATCACAGCCAACAAATGGATGCAACGAGCATTAGGAACATCACATCCTGGAAGGAGGGTTCAGACAAGCAGGATCACAGCTTTGCCTGGCTTTACCTTAGGGAGATATACAAGTACAGAAGACTTTTCACCCTGTCCCCTCTCCCCCAGGGTGTAGCAGCAGCTCCAGGATGTACCCCTGTCCTTCTCCCTGGGCGTGGGTGGGACCACCTGAGCCATTCACACGCACCTGGAGGTTGAGGGCCAGAGTTAACAGGGCGCAGGAAGCACTGCACAGCACAAAGCCAGCCAGGAGAAGGATCCTCCTCCCCAGGGATTCCACAATGAAAACCTGGAAGAGACAGCAGAGGGTGAGTCCAGACACCTGGGGCTCAGCACTCACTCCAGGTGCCTTCAGCCAAGGGAACCACGGGGCGCTTTTCATGCAAAGCATCTCACACTGCGTGCAAATACCATTCTAGAGGAAAGTGTCCCTGCCCATGGCAGGGCATTGGAACAAGATGACATTTAAGGTCCATTCCAACCCCAGTCATTCTGTGATTCTGTGATTTTTATGGCCATAATTTAAACAGAGACAGACCGGGGAGAGTGGGCATGTTAAAACTCAGAGAGCCCCCACAGAAACTCACAGCAAGCAAAGTCATGACGACGTTGATGGCCCCGATGGACACAGTGACATACTGGATGCTGTTGATGTCCACACCTGCTGACTCAAAGATCCTGTTTGCGTAGTAAAATACCTGCAGCAAAACCACAGCTGTGCTTGTATTTGGTCAAAGGCAGAATGCGGGAATCCCATTTTGGCTGCTTTACATCCTGGCCCTGGTACACAGAAGGCTGAGGACTGAATTATTTAATTTCTGGAGGCATTGTTTGGATCCAGGCACAAGCCCCTTACTCTAAAAACATCCAAATTATCCTCGACAGGACAGTTTGATCCTGTGACAGCCCCGGACCTTGCATGTGTCTGTGCTGGATTTGGTACTGGCCAGGGTCAACCCCTCCCAACATGAACCTGTGTCCTGGGCCTGCTCCTGCATCCCAGCGTTTATCTCCTGCACCAGCACTGCCCCACCTCATCCACTCTGAAGTGCCATCCCTCCTTTCTGCCCCACCTCATCCACTCTGAAGTGCCATCCCTCCTTTCTGCCCCACCTCATCCACTCTGAAGTGCCATCCCTCCTTTCTGCCCCACCTCATCCACTCTGAAGTGCCATCCCTCCTTTCTGCCCCACCTCCTGTCCCACTCACTGCATTGACCCCGGAGAGCTGCTGGCCCATCATCATGACGATGATGGAGATGAGCTGCCACCTCAGGCCTCGGAAGGTGCACAGGCTGAGCACAGAGAACTGCCCTTCTTCCTTTTCTGACTGGTCCTCTTGGAACATCTCTTCTATCTCGTCATCCACTTCATCCCAGCCTCTCAGCCTCTGCAGGGCTAGTGAGGAGAGGAAGGTGAGTTTTACAGGGAGCTTTCCTGCTCCACTTCAAGACAGAACCACCCTGAGCAGCAGTGCTTCCATACTGGGAAGCTGGGGATCCTCACAGGCAAAGAAAGGAGCAAGGGGGCAAGAATTCCACCCTCCAGCAACACTTCAGTGAAGAATTTCACACCCTGCTGCCAGTCGTGTCCCACAGTGGGGTCTATCCCATTCCACACGCCCTTCCATCAAGGGAGGAGAGGGTACCTTGTCGTGCCTGCTCTTCGTTGCCCTTTTGGATCAGCAGGTATCTGGGACTCTCAGGGAAGAAGGGCAGTGTCAGGAGCTGAATCAGTGATGGGATCCCCGTGAGCCCCAGCAGCACAGGCCAGCCTGCAGCAAGGGAGAACGGTGAGAAATCTCCCCCTGGGGAGCCCCAGCAAAGTCCCTGCCCAGCCAGGGCTTTACCTTCAGCATTCCCAAGGATGCTGTTGAGCCCAAGGATCTGAGCTACCAGGATCCCGAGGGTGATGAAGAGCTGTGGGACTATCCCAATAGCGCCTCGCAGGTTTTTGGGGGACATTTCTCCGAGGAACATGGGAACCACGTTGGAAGCCAGACCTCGTAGGGAGAGAACAGTGTCAGACACGGGGCTGCCTGGGGTCAGCACACTCACAGCCTTCAGCGAGAGGCTGCTTTCCCACGGGGGACTAAAGGGATCCCAGAGGGACCACAGGGCATGCAGAAACTTCACAGCCAAACCCTCCTGCTCCAGCTGAACGAACATACAACGTCACCTTCTGGCCAGTGAATAGGCTGTGTTTGTTTCCCTCACTTTTAGTGGAAGATGGGACAAAAACCATCTGGTGGCTCAGGATGTGGAGAGGGACAGAATCCATCCCTGCATCGGAGCTGTGGGGTGCAACCCGCCCATCTCCCACGCTTGGAAGTGCCCACGTTATTCACTGCTCAGCAGCAAAGCATTTGAGGAGCCAGAGGGTGAGGAGCAGCCTGTCCTGCCTGCAGAGCCAGCAGATGCTCTGGGGGCTCTCGCTGCTCATCTGCCTAAAACCAGCTTTCCCCAGCAGGGTCTGCCAGGCACCTCAGCACGAGGCACACAAAGGAAAATTGTGCAAGGGAGGCATTTTCACTTCCCCTAAAACAAGACAAGAAATCGGTACCCAAAAAAGCTGATGTGAGGGTGGGAGGAAATGACTTTGTGTGGGCTTTTAAAAATTCGCTGCTCGGTGACACTTTGCTGCTCTGAGATGCCTTGCAGGTGGAATGCAGGAACAGGGATCTCTGATCCAATAAGGACATGGGTTATTTTGAGGAACATTAGATGGCCACCCAGCGACCCCAGCGAGCTGCCAGGTCCCTGCTCATCCCCTAAATCCTGGCATGCAAACCCCAAACTCCTGGAGTCAAATGACCACATGAGACTCTGCTGTGACATTTCTAGAGTTCCCAGGCTTCAGGGGCATGGGGTTACAAAGGTCGTCAAACTGATATGTGAAAGCTAAAAGGCATGGAAACAAGTGCCACCAGCGCAGGAGGGTGACACTGGGATCCTGCTGGAGGGTGACATTTGGATCCTCCCGGAGCGTGGCACTTGGATCCTCCTGGATTCCAAAGCAGCCTGGCTGGACTCAGGGCAGCTTCCCTGCCCAGGAACAACATCCACAGTTCCAGGGAGGTCAGGCTGCAAAGGACACGTCAGGGCAGCCAGTCCACATTCTTCTGCCAGTTATAAATAACTGGGGAGAGGGATCACTCTCAACAGGCCCCTTAGCATTTAGTCCAGTCTCCAGTGCTGAGAGCAGCTGCCAGGTTTAGGAGAGGCAAAAGCCAAAATAAAACCACTGGAGTAGATAAACTGGAAAACAAGAAACTGCCCTAGGAAAGCAACTTGATCTGTAACAGGCAGCAATTACCACTGAGCTAAGGCAGGAAATTTCTCTTTCCAGGATATCCCAACTCACTATTAAATCATGGGGCACATGAGTCTTGCCAGCCCAAAGCCAATTAATTGAGCATAAATGCTCTTAGGACCCTTCCAGACCTGGCTCTGCCCAGGACTGCACAGGGTGCCCAGAATTCTGGGGTTCTCTTTGTTCCCTGTTACTGCAGCTCTAATAAAGCCACTTACACCAACACTACACTTTTATCCTTGGCTTCCCATTATCTTTGCAGTAAATCCAGCATCTCTGAGCCCTTTGCTCTCCCTTTAAACAATTCTTTTCTCCTGCAGGAACAACAGCCAGTTCCAGGACTGGATTATTGGATCTGGCATTGATGGATTATTCTGATTATGGTAAAAAGGAAAAAAAATAAGACTACCTGCTTGAAGTCATCTGGGAAAACAGATTATCAGCAGCAGGTGGGAGCTGCAGTGCCTGGTAGATGTTTATTGCAGAGGACAGGTTCTTCTGCAGGCACACAGCACCTCCACACACCTGAAATTCCAGTCTCAGGGCCATTATCTCCCAGAGATCTTTAGCACTTCTGCAACACGCAGATGACCAGTGCTAGAGCACAGCACTGTTATGCAGATGCTAAAGTGAGAGCATCTCCTGAGGGAATAAAACACCTTTACAGAGCCAAGGAAATATTTACTGCTCTCCCTTTACCCTCCACTTACCAGCATATATTCCCATGATAACACGGGAAAGGATGATTACTTCAAAGGTTTTTGCTATCTCTGAGGTTCCCATAAGGATGGCAGCAGTGATGGAGAAGAGGTTGTTTATCAGCAAAGTGCCCTTTCTGTGAAGTAACAAGAAGGGAGACATTGACTTTGGTTTTCCCAGGGCCCAGTGGCAGGAGATCCCCTCTGTAGTACTGTCCAAACCCAACTGAGTCATCATCCCAAAGAGAAAATGCCATCTGTCCCATTTTTCCTGCGGGGAATGAAGGCTTCCAGGGGGAACTGAGGCTTCCCAGGGAAGCAGAGCAGCCGAAGCTGGCCCTGATCTCGGATCCCAGCCCAGCACTTTCATCACTGCTCTGGCTCAGCACCCAGCCCACAGCCTGGCCTTGGCCACCTTGAAACCATATAAACTCCTTTGCACTCAGGAGACCAGCAGCAAAACCTCATCCCATCTGCTTTACTGCCAAGGTGTGTGTGTGAAATTCCTCCTCCTGCTGCACTGGGCGTGCTGGAGGGAGACAAGTGTCACCTGGACCCAGGCACGTGGGGAAGGACCTGGACACAGCTGTCACCTACCGGCCAACGTTGTTGACCAGAGGCCACACCATCAGCGACCCAAAAAAGCCACCCAGAGGGAACATGGACACAGTAAGAGACCAGAGCAGTGTCTGGAAGGCGCTGTCCATGGGCACTCCAGTCCTCTCGAAGTAGGTTTGGTTGTAGAAGTCTTGCATGTGCTGGAATGAAACACGGAGCGTGTTTGGCACAGTAAGTGCAGTTTTCATGCTGTAAAAACCTCATTAACAACAAATGCCATGAAGCTTTTAACAAATGTCTTGATAAAAGAACAGAATGGGGGAGTGAGAAATGAATGCAATAGAGGGATGGAGAAGCCTGGACCAGATACCTGCTACTACAAATTATCCTGACTTCCAGGCCTGCTTTCCAGAGGGGGAGGCATTTCTGGAAGCTCATCTCTCCTGGGCACAAAGGCAGGACAGGCACCTGCCCACAAACACCCACAAGGAACTGTTGGACTTGTTCTGTTTGTAAACCCACTCCCAGGGTTTGTTTGTAAACTTACTCCCAGGTGTTTGTTTGTAAACCCACTCCCAATGGTTTGTGTGTAAACCCACTCCTAAGTGGTTGTTTGTAGACCCACTTCTAAGTGTTTTTGTTTGTAAACCCACCCCCAAGAGTGTGTTTGTAAACCCACTCCCAGGGGTTTGTTTGTAAACCCACCCCCCAAGTGGTTGTTTGTAAACCCACTCTCAGGGGTTTGTTTGTAAACCCACCCCCAAGTGGTTGTTTGTAAACCCACTCCCAGGGGTTTGTTTGTAAACCCACCCCCAAGTGGTTGTTTGTAAACCCACTCCCAGGGGTTTGTTTCTCCGGGGGCCACTCCCCAGCCCAACCTACCAGGGCTGGCGAGTTGATGACAGACACGTTGTAGCCGTACTGGAAGGAAGATCCAAAGGCAGATATCAGCGCCACCAGGGCGAGGGGAAATGTCATTTTCTGTAGAGGGCAAAGAAAACACACAAACACCACCTTGAAGAGGGCCTGGCTCGTGGGCATTAATGACATTCATTAAAAACAAAGACATACCCCAAGCCTCACTTTCTGTGTTTTTCCCTTCATTTTACTGCATGTAAAAGCCCAGTGGGTTGTTTTCATTACAACTCATTCTGTTCTGCCTGATTTGCACACAGTCATTACAGTAATTCGCTCTGTGCTTTGTTGCTATTGATGAATCATTTGGATGATGATTTTTTTTTTTTTAAGTTATCATTCTTAAAACACCACCCCGCAGGGAAAAAGATTGTATGCAATTATTCTTTTTCCAACATGCAAATTGGATAGCGAAACAACTCAGGATATTGGCACAGGAAAGCTTTAAAAAGAAGTGATTTCACATCAAGTGGCAAAATCCCTTTCCTGTTAATTTTTTTCTGCCTCCCACATTTTGGGACCAAGCTTTTTATGGACCTAATTGCTTGTCACTGAAGCCAATTAGAACGTATCCAAGCAGCTCAGTGAGGGCTTGGTTGTGGGGCGCAAGAGCTGCGCTTTGCAGTCAAACAGGAGAGTGAAATTGCCATCTGGAGCGGGATCAAACACGGTGTTTGTGGGTACACAGTCCTCAGGGCTACAAACAACTCGCTTTTCGCAACACTTCAGTCGCCATTCAGCCCTTGGGCTGTGTTGACAGAGCTGCTTTGTTGGGGTTGTGTTCAGTTGGTTTTTATAGCTCCCTAATACATCTCGTTGCTCCTACATCAATAACGTCACTTTCCATTCAGACCCATCTAATTCTCTGTCCCCATCACCGGCCCTGATGTTTTATGGCAAGGTTTGATGTGCCAACACTCAGCTCAGGTCCCACGTGCCACTTCCCTGACTGAACGTTTGTCCAAATAGCTGCTGGTGCTTCTTTATAATCTTTACAATCTCCAGGAGCTCCTCTCCAGGGATCTGCAGAGTCCAAGGCATTGCGGGAGATCAAAATTGAAGTCGATCTCAGAACAAGGACCAGGAGGAAGCTGAGGCTTCCAGCTCTATTTTCTAGGACTTGACTGCTGACATTCTCACATTGGTGATGAAAAGCAGCTGCCTTGTGCTCATTAACCAAATCCCAGAAGCTCAAGAGAGCCACTGGTGCTAATTATTCACATTCAGCACTTTTAGGAAAACCTCTGGCACACATGAGCAGTGCTGCAAGACTCCACCAACACTGCTGTGAAAGGGAGCCCCGTCCAGAAGCCTCTGCAGCCTCAAAGTGATTAGACAATAGGAAAGAAAACTCACCCGCAGAAGGGGAAAGTCCTGCAGAAGTTACAGGGTAGGTCAGCTGGAGACAGAGAGAGAATCACAAGGCTCGGGGCAACACTGCAGACAGATCTAAACTGGGCTCAGGAATATACATGTCCCTGGATAAATCAGCCCAAAAGATCACGGTCCCCTCCTTTCTCTACAGGTATCCACAGATTCCAAAGGACTTGTTCTGTACCTGTGGCAGGCTCAGCTTGGAAGCAAAGTCAACATACTCACCCCTCTTGCGCCTTCACTGCTGTCAGAGCTCTCCTGGTTCTCTCCTTTCAGCTTCATGGTGGTGTTTGAATCCCAGATGCCAAGCACAGGATTTTACAGCCCGAGCAGCCAAGGCAGGGGATGGAAACGCCCTACGCAGAAAATCCCGCTCTGTGGCTTTTTCCAAAAGCATCCAAAGAACAACAGGCTCTACCAGCTGGAGTCTGCCCTCGTGGTGTGATCACTGCCTCCCTCTGCACGACTCCCCCATGGCTTCCACTGCTTCCCCTGGCTCGGGAGCGTCGCCGCTGGGTCAGATGCTCTTTGCCCAGCCCTGTCTCAAGCAGAGGTGCTGCCTGGTTACGGGGGCAGCTGCCTCATCTCCAGTGAGAAGGGGCAGACCTGGCTGCAGAAGCTGCCAAACGAGCTGCTTTATTTATTTGCAGGGGCAAGGTGTGTGCAGAGAGCAGAGCTGCGGCTCCGTCCCTGCAGCCCCCAGCCCGTGGATGGTGGATGCTGCAGCTGGGGATGCTGCCCAGCACCTGGGAGTGCAGGAGAGCAGGGCACTGTGTGGGAGCACGCCTGGCAACCCCGAGGGCCTTTGCCATATGCCACAGAAACACACGGGAGCCACACTAACCCTCCCGCAGCCCCAGACTGCACCAAAGGGCCGTCACTGTCCTACCTTGCAGGGACCGGCTCGCTCAGGCGCTCCTGCAGTTCACAGCAACGGGTTCATCCTCCCTGAGCTGCTGTTTTGACAACACACAGATTCTCCACCGAGACACTTGAAGTTCCTCACTCTCTGCCTGCAAAAGGTGCACCACGTGCTGCCGACTCAGTGTGTCCCTCCTCCGTTAGGAGATTGCTTGGAACAGGCCAGGGCTTGGTTAATGGTCGACTACAATTCCTCCAGTTGGGCAGAGAAATGCAAAGTTCACAGACATCCCCAGCAGGTGGAGAGAAACCAAACCTCCTGTTTATTGGTCCATTTATCTTTAACAGCCAGCTTAAATAAATGCATCCTCTTGAGCAACAGCCCTTTCCCGCGCCCTGCACGTGTTCCCTGCATGACTGCAGCCTCCCTTCCTCCAGCAGCACTGCAACCCAGTGCCCAGACTTCTTGGCATTTCTCTTTTAGTGCCTTTGTTATAAGTGAACAGTCCCAAGGACACTGTTCCCTGGGATATCTTGATGGTGGGTCACACCTCCAGAACCCTCCTGTGTCACAGCTACTGAGCTCACTCAGCAACTCGTGTCGTCCTCACCTCCACAGATCTTTAGCCAAGAGGGAAAATTCCACCCCAGGGGTGGGAAAACTGCAAAAAGGACAAATTTCTTTCATGGAATTCCTGTTCTTTAAAGACACTGGCAGCTCTTGACAGAAAGACGGCTGCTCTGATACTCAGTAATTATAAGGAAGGAGAATTTTCTATCACAGTCTTTAAATTCCTTTGCTAAACTTGAAGAAATAATCTTGAACCATACAGAAATCAAAGAGAAAACATAGGTTTGTCATCAGAAATCCTTCATCAGAGCAACTATTTGCTTATGGCAGCAGAACAGTCTGAATATTTGCCAAACACAGCAGGAATCTGGTAACAACATCCCTAAGGTAGTAACTGGCACTGGGATGATCTCGGAAGAGATTGATGAAGGGAGACACGGTGGGGAATGAAATTCTCCTTGGATTTTCAAAGCAACTGCAGGGGTGGAACATCTCCAGCAGCTGAGATCCCGCTGGACTTGGGCCATGGCCAGAGCCAGGAACCAGCAAAGAGCCGATTTCACAGGCATTTTCCAAGTGCATTTTCCATTTCAGCTCCAGCAGGTATTTAGCTCCTGGCATCTGCTCCTCACCCCGGAGTGTGTTTGCCTGCAGACATCAACTCAGCTCTGCATCTTCTCCCCTCTGCCTTCTCTCACCACATGGTAAAAGTCCCCAGGGAGTTATTCACACTCAGCCCAGTTGTCTGTGCTCAAAGCTGGATCCTACAAAACCCTGGCACCTTTGGGGGGAAAAAAAATAAATGAAGAGGGGCAGCTTAGTTTCCAGGACATTTGATCAGCTGGAGAATGTCAGTGGGGAGCTCTAGAAAAGTGCTGGTTAGATCAGGAGCTGGCAGCCAGGGGTAGGAGACATCCCACGGAGCGTGTCCAGGAGAAAGACCTCAGCAACCTTTCCACCTGCATTTTGGGAAGGAATTGCCTGTTCAGTCAAGGCTCAGCATCATGAGCAGTCCTGAGCATGGCCTGGGGTGCTGAGCTACAACTGGGGCCTCAGAGTGAAGCAAAGACTTCAAAAACAAATGATGTGCCTGAAAATAAGTCATATACAGACACTGCAGCTGCCTAAGAGGCTTCCAGCCAAGTGAGGAGGGGTGGATATGGCAGTGGGAGCCCAGCCATGGAAAGGGGTGCTGGATATGGCAGTGGGAGCCCAGCAGTGGGAAGGGGTGCTGGATCAAGGACACTGCAGTGAACAGCAGCACTCTGGGGGCTCTGGGACCGAGGAGCAAACGAGACCCTGTTTCCACTGCACAAAGGCAATGCTGGGCAGTGTCCTGGCATAGAAACAAAACTTTATTTTGTACAGGTTGGACAAAATATTTTAAAAAACACGCAAATGAGGAGCTGTAAATGAGGTAAAACATTATCTCCAAACAGCCAACAAACCCCCCATCCCTCCCCAGGTCTGATCCAACACTCCCATAGCAGGGACAGACTGCAGCCCTCGGCGCTGGGCACCTGGAGCTCTGTGTCACTGCTGGGGGACACCCCGACAGCCCTGAGCACCGAGGGCTCTGCAGAGCTCAGATTTCCTCAGGAGGCAACTCCCAGCTGCCACCAGCCCCCTGATGATGGGGGTGCCCCCCGAACCATCGAGGAGGAGGAATAAACCAAAAAGAGCAGCCACCCACCACCACCACAAAAGCAACCCGCCTGTTTGTGCATTATTGTCCATGTTCAAGCGAAGAACAGGAGCCAGACTGGAGTTCCCAGGAAGACTCGCACACTGGGACTGAAACGCCTGCCCAGGACAGTCCTGTTCAGCAGCTGCTGAAGTTCTCCTGTCACCACGACACTTGTTCACCTCGGAACCCGCCACACATTTGCCTCCTCAGACAGAAAAAGCAAAACCCCAAAACCATTTTTAAGGTTTACAGTGGAGGGTGAGGGGAAGGAGGGGAGAAACCCACAAAACTGGAGCACAGTCCAACAGTCTCTTCCCGAGGATCCCGAGCAAAGCTGGACACCGAAGGCTCTGGGATGTGAGTGGAGCAGCAGCAGGAGCTCGTCCATCTGCTCAGCTCTCCAGCGCTGCTTTTCCCCGGGCTGTGGCTCCCTCTGTGGGGCTCTGGGATGATCCTGCACCTGCACAGAATGGAGCAGGGTCACCACAGGGGCTGTGCCACCGTCCTGCAGCCCCTGCTCTGCCCTGGGCCAGGAGGACAGCAGCAGGAGGAGGGCAGCAGGAGGACAGCAGCAGGAGGAGGGCAGCAGGAGGACGGCAGCAGGAGGAGGGCAGCAGGAGGAGGGCAGCAGGAGGAGGGCAGCAGGAGGACGGCAGCAGGAGGACAGCAGCAGGAGGACAGCAGCAGGAGGACAGCAGCAGGAGGACAGCAGCAGGAGGACAGCAGCAGCAGCAGGAGGACAGCAGCAGCAGCAGCAGGAGGACAGCAGCAGCAGCAGGAGCAGGAGGACAGCAGCAGGAGCAGGAGGACAGCAGCAGCAGCAGGAGGGCAGCAGCAGCAGCAGGAGGACAGCAGCAGCAGCAGGAGGACAGCAGCAGCAGCAGGAGGACAGCAGCAGCAGCAGGAGGAGGAGGGCAGCAGGAGGACAGCAGCAGCAGCAGGGCAGCAGCAGCAGCAGGAGGACAGGCTGGCTGCAGCTCAAGGGATGCCCCTGCCAGCTGTTGCCACCCCTCGGGCCGTGCAGATGTGCAGGGGCAGGGCAGGAGCAAAGGCTCCCACTGGATGTATTACCATGAAGGAAGGAATCCACCAGAGATGGAGGCGGCTCAGGTGCTGGACAGCAGGGGCTTCGTCTGCTCAGGGCCTGGCCCGGCCTTGTCCCTGGGGGGCTCTGGGCACTGCCAGGAGCTGGTGGATCCCTGCACAGACCAGTCCAGCTCGTGGTGTTTGCAGCAGCAGAGGAAGGACAGCAGCCGAGCGCGCACCACCTGCGTGCACAGCACGAACAGGATGCAGTTGGCACCTCCTTGGAACGTGTTCCCGATCCCCTGCCAGGGCAAGAAAGGAATCAACCCCCAGAGCAGAGCAAACGTCATGTCAGAGCAGCTGTATGACAGTCACCAACTTCACCTCGGTGAGAGAAACAACGTCAGAAAAATAAGAAGGCGCTTTTTTTTCCTTTTTTCTTTTTTTTTCCGAAAAAGCGCCCAAAAGCAGAGCAGAGCCGCTGCGGGCTGGCACTGCTGCAGCGGGCGGAGGGCAGGGGCTCCTGGCAGGCAGCTGGCAGCGCCCGTGGCTCCTGCAGCTCTGCCCTGCAGCCGCTAGATGCTGCCCGCTGAGCATCCCGGCCCGCAGGGAGCGGCTGCGCCCATCGCTGCATCCCTGCCACGAGGAGCCGTGGCAGGAGCACCGAAAGCCCCTCGCCCTCCCACATCCTCCTCGCCACGCGCCCCCCGGCAAACACTCACGTGCAGGACAACCAGGAGCGAGTTCTGCACGGCAGGCGAGTTGCAGAGGGTGAGGACGAAGCGCACGGTGCTCCAGATGCGGAGGAAGATGAAGATGACGGGGATGAGGACCAGCTTCGTCTCCGCTGCGGAGGGGCGCGGCTGGGAGGCAGGAGCCCCCGAGAGGATGGGGCGGTACTCGGACAGGGCCGCGTGCTTCGGGCAGGGCAGAGAGGCAAAAACGTGAGCAAAAACCCCACGCTCGGAACATTTAACTCCGGCGATTCTTTCCCGAGCGAGCTCAATCTCTGCGTCCCGTGGGAATTTCGCAGGGGCACAGTTATGGGCACCAGGCACACTCCCTGCCTTTGCCAACACAAACATTCCTGCTCCCAGTCCCAACACCTTATTTTGAACAGACCAGAGCACAGTGAAACCAGCTGAGAGCTTCCAGTGCAGCTTGCTACCCATTCCCACACAGTTTTTTCCCTTGGGAAAGCCCTTGGCACATTCCCTGTGCGTGCTTCCCACAACAACAACTCCTTCCAGAATTTCTGCCTCCTCTGACTGTGCAGGAGCCTCCAGTGCAACTCCCACTTGGGCCAGAACACAGCCCCAGCCTGCCCTAGCTGCAATTCCTTGGATCTGGGAGGCTCCAGGCTGGGCAGGGTCCCCAGGGATGGGGGAGATGCTCCAGGAGCTGCTGCTCCAAAGGCTCAGCCCCCCATGGGAGAGCAGTGGCAGCCCCTGCCCTCAGCACCACCAGGGCTCAGGGCTGGGATGGGGAGGGAGAGCAGAGCTCCCAGGAATCCCTGGCAGGAGCAGGAGCCCAGCCTGGGGGGAATCAGGTTTCCAGGAGGTCACACTTCTATCTTTGACAGCAGCTGGGACACAGTGTCCTGTCTGGGTCACGTCAGGTGCTGACAGGCACGAGCAAACCCTGCCCAACTCGCCCTTCCCAGGACATTCAGGACTGCATAAAACCACCTTGTTTTTCCAGCTCATCTGCAGGATCCTGCCCTAACCAGGCTCGTGTTTATCCCTGACTTCAGCTGCCATGGCTGCACCACCACTGCAGTGGCAGCATCTTCCAGAAGGACATCTATCCACATGTGGGTTTACTTTTTTTTGCCCCTAACACAACTTAGAGAATAAAAAAAGAATCTCTGGCTGCAGTTCCTTCTGCCACTCTCAGTCTAGATGTCTCTGTTGTGCAAATGCTGTCCTGGGTGGCCTGGATTCTTTGTGATCACAAGGGACAGCAACAACTGAATCTCTGAGCTCCCAAAGGCTGCCAGGCCGGGGTGACCCCTGCACAGGGGGATGTGGTGCCCATGCCATGGAGTGCCCAGACTGCCAACCAGTGCTTTATGCTGCCAGTACAACACAGGCATTCCTAAACACAAACCATCAGCATTGACACTCCAAGGACTGAGCTCGGAGAGTCCAGTCCCAGTTTGGTACAAGTGGAGCTGCAGAACACTGATTAAAGCTGAATTCTGCCCTTCATCTCCTGTCTCAATTCTTGCTGTAGGACTGAACATCTCCCTCCAGAACATCCCACAACCCCTGTGTGTTCTCAAAAGGCTTTCACATCCCTGTGCCCAGTCCCTGTGATGGTGCTGTGGGGGCACTGCTGCCCCCAGGGGTGGGCACATTCCAGAGGGATGGAGCAATTCCTGCCTGTGCAGCGGCCAAACATGGACCCAAACCTGTGGAGCACGGGAGGGCCCAACCCCAGGGCAAGGCTGCAAGCCCAGCTGAGCACAGCAACACACTCACTGCTCTGTTAATGTGCTTCTTGATGAGGATGTAGAGCACGGGCAGGGTCACGTAGGCGAGGATCTCCCAGATCTTCCCTGTCAGCAGCATCCACAAGACACGATCTTCGGCGTCCAGGTTGACCCAACACCAGCCCACGGAGACGTTGGAGGCGTCGTAGCCAATCTTCTTCAGGGCAACAGCCGCCGCCGTGATGCCAAGGGGGACACCCCAGCTGGGGAGGGAACACCAAGAGCAGGGTCACGCCAGGAACAGCCCCAGTTTAGCCCCTCCACAGCTCAGGGGAACGGGTGACAGAGCAGGGATTCTCCGGCAGCCACGATGCCAGTGCTGGTCCCAGCTCCTGTTCCTTCAGGCTGAAGGCAAGTGACTGACAGACAGTGTATGAAAATGGGCTGCAAATGCACTTCCCAGGGAGCCGTCCCAGGAATTTGGGTCCCCAGCCCTGAAGGACTGAGGGTGTGCTACACTCTGACCTGTGCCCTGGCCTGCACAGCAGTCAGGCTGGGCAGGGGACATCCCACCTCCTCCCCTTGGCCCCTTCCCCCCAGATACAGGCGAGGCTCAGGATCTGAAGAGCCCAGAGCCCTGTACAATGAGATTGCCCTGGAGGACCCAGCCTCCTGATTCTGAGCTTTCCCAACACAAGCAGCCAAACCCCACATTCCAGTTCCAAAGGGACACTTGGCACGTAAAGGACAGCACACAAAAGAATCCATCAGTTTGCTTGTCTTGCTTTTAAGTGGAGGTGTAGGCAAAATTTTTGGAGCAAAAGTATAATTTCTGAAGGGCAAAGAGCAAGTTTCTTCCGAAGGAAAAGCACTGGCAATATCAGCAAAAAAGCTAAGATTGCCACGAGGAGCCACATTTACCTAACTTGGAGCTGTGACTGGCTTCTCTCTCGACAGCAGAGGCAAGTATAAGGAAGCATTTAGAAGAGAAATAAGTGTGGTGACACACACTCAGCAGCTGGGGCTGCCCACAAGGCACCATGAGGAAGAACAGAAAAATTCCATGAGCCCAAACATAAAAATGACACCACAGCTGAAACAGTGCCCTGCACCCAGCTGAAGGCATCACCTGCCCTTCCCACATCCATCCTCAGGGAAAGGTCCTGTGGAGCCCAAAGGGGGAAGAGACACTGCTCAATAAATGCCCCAAACGCTTCCGAGCGCTCCCAGGGGGCTCCCGGCACAACCCTCCTGGCTCTGCAGGGGCAGAGGCAAATTCATGACTGTCCTGCTCCCGTTACCTTCAGGACTCACGCTTGTCTTCCACTGACAGGCTGGAGCAGCTGCAGAGAGCAGAGAAAGGATCTTCCTCAGAAAAATGAGTTTCACAGGCACCACACTATGTAGGCCAACAGCAGTTGCCTTGACCAGATTATCTGAAATTCCAACTGAAGAATCCGAGATAATCCCGTGAGATCAGATTTCAAAAATACCCCATTTCCTACTCGTAAATAATGTCTGGGTTCACCTACTCACAAAACAAACAAATGTAAATATAATGCTGTAAAAAACCTCAGAGTCAACTCCTGGGCATGTTTAGAACATTTTGTTTCAGTGGCCAGCTGAGGACAGGCAGTGCTGATCCAAGGCAGTGCTGTTATTTCAGGACAGTGGTGCTGCAGGAAGCCCTCCCCACGCTGTTATCAGAGCAGGCTTGCTAAAAACATCCCAAACGTCACCACCACCGTGACAGTTTCCACACAATTCAAGGCTGGCTTCGATAAAAATGGCGATTTCTCTGAAAACAATTACAAATGTAAATATTCCGTTCCATTTTCAGCTCCCTTGGAAGAACTGAGCACCAAGGTGAAGACTACAAGAGAAGTGGCACTTCCTTAGAGAAACCACGTTAAGGCACACAAGCACCGAGAAAAAGGAAGTGAATGAAGAAACTATTTTGCCTAAATGATCATCTCAACAGTGACCTGAAACTGAAAGAGGACTAAGATAAAACCAGAGCAAATGACTGCATGTGGATATAAGACAGAACAGCCACAGTCCAGACAGACACAGCCAGGGAGGCCACAGGAGGAAATAACAGACCCCTGGGCAAGGGACTTCCAAACATCTTCAATACAGAACTGGGGGGAGGGAGAAAACTTCTGCAGGCACTTCATTTTCACTGGAATAGCACACCGGGATCAGATGCGAGTTTACAATTAACACCAAGGACAGAGCATTGCCAACTCAAAGGCAGAAAGGATCTAGAAAGTCATCAGACACTTCAGTGAACTTCAGCTGCATTTGAGAAAACTGGAAAGGAGAACTGAGAGTGGTGATTGGGTTATTCTTAAGAACTCCTCAATGACAGGTTCATGAGGGCTGCAAAATGCCAGTGCTTTATACCCAGCTAGGGGAATGGAGGAACTGAAGAACTGGGATTCATCACCCAAGGCATATGGAAAGACTGGAGTAAAAAGGCTCCGAGATAACAGAGAGGCAGAAAAACTCCTCTGAGCCTCCAAGAGCAATTATGTAGGCTGGGCCTCTCCAAAGCACACTTGGATCTCAATACAACCAGTGTGAGGAGGAAGAAAGGGAAGAGAAGTCCTTGCATCTCTGTAAGAAGCCTGGAGATCCCATCTCTAAGGCAGCCACAACAGTTCTTATTCCCCTATTACAGCTGCTGGCAGTGTATTAATAAAAAAACCACACAGCCCAGCAGATCTTTGCACATGAACACCCAAACCCGGCGAGACAAGGACCCCCGAGCTCCAGCTGCATTCTGCTCCACACGGCTTGTTTTCCTGTGCTCAGAGTGCCTGGGTCAGGTTCTAATAGCCATATTCTGATTTATGCTCCACAGCTGCTTTTTTTCCTGCCTGGAGGCTCTTACAAGAGGTGATTTGCAGTCACCTGCCTGCACAGGTTGGACAACAACCCATCCTACCTGCAGGCAATTCCTTCTGGGGACAGGAATTTGTGCTCTGTAAAGAGAGAAAAATCAGTCTGCTGGATATGGGATATCCCAGCCATTCCAGGAAAGAGCCTGGAGTGCACCTGTCAAGCAAAACTCCAGAGCAGAGCTGGAGTTCCACCAGGACTGAGGTGAACAGTCCAGGAGTACACGAAAGGACCCCAAGTACTCCACAGACATGCATCTATAAATATATGTAATATAAATATATAATATAAATATAGATGTATGGTATAAATGCTCACATTTATACGTACACACACATACATGAATACAAATACAGCATATATATGTTTATAATGTTCTGCATTGCCTGATCATGCAAAAAAAAAGTACTTAAAGGCTGTCAGCAACTGCTGTCAAAAGCCAAGAAAGAAACAATCCCAAGGTGGATTCTGTCTGTCCACTCCTCTCACCCTGAGTTTGGATCAGCCACTCTCACAACAAAGGTGACATTACCCAGCTAAATGATACTTGATATTTAGAAATGCAGAACATGAGGTAGCCTGGTCTGGATGCCAGAACTCACATTTTACAACTACGTGAGTATTTCCAAAGCTAAGTGTAAGCTTCTTTTCAAAGCTCAGCTGAGCTGGATGAGTTTAAAACCAAACCAGAGGCTGCAGCTCTCCAGCCCAGCAGCAGAATAAGTGGATGTGAATCAGGGAAGGACAAACCTGTTTGACAGGTCTGGTCCAGTGCGACATCCTAATTTCCCCAAGGGGAATTTCAGGTCCTGACTCCCAACATGTGTTCAGTCAGCTCCACTCAGCTGAAGAACAAAGAACCTCTGGTTATACCCGACATTAACAAAGTACTCATCTTTACAAACACCCACCCCTGGTGAGCAGCCTCTTGTGAAGAAGAGGAAACATGCCCGACAAAACTCCATCCTGCCTTGGATCCCTTCCAAAGGCGTCTTGGAATGACTCCTCCCACAGTGGTCACTGCATGGCTGCACTGGCAAACTACAAAGCAAGGAGGGGGGAAAAAATCTCAGGTTGTTGCCTAGACAAAAAAGAAGGAAAGGAAAAAAAAGAAGGAAAAAAAGGAAATTTAAGTTTACATCCTTAAGATACCACCTGCCTTTGCCACCTTCCCGTTTACACGCAGAATTTCACCTTCTGATTGAGTTGCCAGGTGGGAACAGAGGAGGATGTGTCACCAGGGGATGGGCAGAGAACAGGCCCCCGCTTGTTTTCTCTTGTGTTCAAGCAGAAACAGCCTGAAACTCTGGCTCTGCCCAGACCTGGAGGCACTTCCCCAGCAGTGCCTGACCACAGGCGCGCTCTGAGTGCTGCCCATCCCCTTCAGACAGAGCAAGTGGGGCTGATCCAAGGGCAGGAGATGGCCTTTTACTCTTATTGTAAAGAACTGAAAAAACACCTGCAAATTCAGGCAGAGGCAGCTCAGTTTGAGCTGTGCCACAGAGCAGAGCAACCCTTCAGGGCTCGCAGAGGTTTTAGGGATGCACCGATGACAGCCCACGCTATTTCAGCGGCTCTGCCTGTTCCTTCCTGCCCTTTGCAGCCAGCGAGGCTCAGGAGCATTAACCCAGACGGAGACACTGGAGCACAGACAAACGCCACACAGGCAATTAGCAGACAGGAAAATTACAAAGAGACCAGATTTGCCTCAGCTCTTTGATGTACCCTGATGGAGCCAGCATGGGCACGAAGGAGGCAGACTCCTGGTTTCTATCCATTAAGGGACTTGTGGCTCTTTGCTGGCACTCCATCCTCTCCGCAGCTCTCAGGGTGCATCTCTATTTACTTGAGATGAAATAACCTAAAAATCTCCTCCACCGTCTCACTGCACCTTATTTCAGCTCGGCCACCACCGGGGTGGTGTCCCCAGGGGTGTGTGCAGTCACCTCGGTTTCCTCACACACAGCCCCTGCTGTCGGGCAGCAACTGGAACAGGCAGGGCAGGAACTGAAGTTCCTCCTTGATTGCCACCCAGCCTCAAAGCCTTCCTGTGGCACATCCTCACCTGGACTCGACTCTAATTCAATCCTCTCCCAGCTGATGCTGTTTGAAACTAAGAGGTGACAAAGGTTTGCCTAAGAAACCAAAGAAAATTCAGTACTTGTCCCAATGGCTCTTTTTTCCCCCTCTTAAACCAGATCATTCCTCTTATAATTTATTGCCAAGCTTGGCAACAAGGAGGACCAAAGGATCGCTGTTTTGCTCAGCGTGGACGTAGCACATGATTCCACCAGCTCCAATTGCATAATGAAAGCTTTTACTGAACACGCTGTGGAAAATCAGCTCCCTAAATAACAGAAACGGAGACATGAAGCGACCCTGTGGTCTGGCTCGTCTCGCAGACAACATTCCCCTACGGGTGTTGAATGACAGCCTGGGGAGAGGGGCAGGATCCACACACCGGGGCAGGCAGGGACTCACCGAAACAGGTCCCACAACCACAGGTTTTAGGGTACCCTTTCTAGGCTCTCAGGGCAGAGCGGGGGAAGGAACAGAGGCCAGGATTGTCGGAGTCATTACAACTCGCCAGAGATTCTTTTCAATGTGACCCTGAGCAAGAAAAAAATTCAACTTTTTCCACGTCTCCAATTCTTCACTTGGGAAGGGGCGGGAAACCGGCAGCGTTGGCTGGTTAAAAGACAGCAAAGCCCCTGTTTAAAAGGAGTTTGAGAGGGACACGCGCAGGAGTTTGAGAGGGACACACACACACGGTACCCTTAAGAAAAGCGCGGGCGGTCCCAGTGGCCGTGCCAGCGCTCCATCGCGGAGCGGGGCCGCCGGCAGCGCTGGGTGCCCGGGGGGATG
>VWZG01007267.1:42655-57804 GCA_013396735.1 Grallaria varia
GGGGGATGCCCGGGGGGGGATGCCCGGGGGGGGATGCCCGGGGTTGTGCCCACCCCGCGGGAGCAGCAGACAGCACCCACCTGACGGCGTGGAAGCAGCAGAGCAAGGCGGTGCCCGTGGGCGAGCCCCTGACGATGGTGATGTAGAGGTAGAGCGCGATGGCCATGGTCCAGAAGAAGGAGCTGGTGTTGGCGAAGGTGGAGAGGGCGCCCTGCAGGACGCAGTCCCACGAGGGGCCGCCGAAGTCCCGCAGCACCCCGTAGAAGTAGGAGAGAGCCGAGAGCAGGTCGGCCAAGGACAGGTAGAGCAGCAGCTGCCGCGGCCGCGTCCGCAGCTCCGGCCACAGCGCGTGGGAGCAGAGCAGCAGCGCGGAGCCCACGCAGGACAGCAGGCACGACAGCAGCACCACGGCGCGCTCCGAGCCCGCCAGCGGCGTCGGGGGCAGAGCGCTGGGCACGGGCATGGCCCGGCGGCGGCGGCGGCGATGGGACAGCAGCAGCGATCCGCGGGATGCGATAGGATGGGGTGCGGTGGGACGGCAGCGATCCGCGGGATGCGATGGGACGGGACGGCAGCGATCCGCGGGGTGGGATGCGATGGGGTGCGGTGGGACGGCAGCGATCCTTAGGATGGCAGCGATCCGCGGGATGGGATGCGATGGGACAGCACGGCAGAGATCCTTAGGATGGGAGCGATCCGCGGGATGGGATGCGATGGGGTGCGGTGGGACGGCAGCGATCCTTAGGATGGCAGCGATCCGCGGGATGGGATGCGATGGGACAGCACGGCAGAGATCCTTAGGATGGGAGCGATCCGCGGGNGAGGGCAGCAGCCCCGGCCCGCCCCCGCTGTCATGTGAGGCCGGGCCGGCCCCGCGGCTGCCCCCGAGCCCCGCAGTGGCCGCGGGCGGCGGCACCGCGAGCAGCGCCCGGAGGGACCCGCGGCGCGGAAAACACCTTCGCTCTTTAAATGATACACAAAAAGAGAAACCCGCCGTGGCAGAAACAAACGCCTGTTTTGCTGCTCTCTCCTTGCTTGTACTGCAGTCTCCTGGCACGGACGCCTCCTTGCCCCGGGCCAGCGCCCCGAGCCCCCCCGAGCCCCGCCGGGGTTCACCCACCGGCCCGGGCACAGCGGGGCACGCTCGGGTACCCGGGGCGGTGCCATCCGGGCAGTGCCACCCGCCCCAGGTGACAGCAGCGTCACCTTTGCCTTCCACGTGCCAGCCCCGCCTGACTCGCAGCATCCCGCACCCTGCGGAGCAGAAAACCAGCAGGAGACACAGCGGAGCGTTCACTCCTCTGCTAAATGCATTCTGCATTTCCGTGGGTAAGAAAGAGCTTTGTCCCCCCTCGCCTGCAAAGCGCTCACAGGTCGAACGCGTGTCCTCGTCTGCTCCTGCCGTGCCTGATCCTTCCCTGCCTTCCCCGCAGACAACTCGCACTTTCCCCTTGGATGGAGAGAGGGAGTGACGTGCCCCTTTTTCAAAGGGCGTTGTTGGCTCAGGTGTCTTGTTCTCTCAGACTGTTCAATCCTTTCCCAGCTGAACTCGGCTCTTCCCGAGGTTTATCCTGACCTGAAAAACCAGCTGCCCCCACTGAAGCTTCTCAGGGCACCCTGGAGCCATCCAACACACCCCAGAGCACAACACACCTGATGGAAACATCTTAACACACGACAAATTATTTCATGTTTTCATATTACTTTTGGCCACAGCGTCCTTTCAGTTTTACATTCCCGTCGTCGAGATAGTTCTCAACATTTTAAATCACTTCCTTGGACCAATCTTTTGTTCAAAACACACCATTTTACAATCAGGTTTTCAGGATAACTAGCATTTAAATGAACTCTACTTTTGCACTGTTACGACTTAACTGGAAAATCCACAATTCCACTTTTCAAGAACTAACCCCACAGCCCCTCAGATGTACGAGGGCCACACATTTTTTCCCAAGAGCAGCTGTGTCCATTTCTGCACTGCAGCAGTTTCTCCTTTCACTGCTCTGCTGCACAGCTGCCCTCAAACCTGCCCCACTGCCTCCTGACACTTTCTATTACTTCATCTGGTTTGGACTTGCAAGTTCGAACCCAGTTTTCCAATGAATCCTGGAAGTCCTCGGGGATCCCCCAGGATAAGCCTTCACACCCACTCTGCCAGTTCACAAAGAGCTTTTCAGTAACATCCAGCCTTGACTGCCTTGGATTGGGCGCCAGAGCTGAAGGAAACTTTTAGAAATCTTTTATCAGGGTGATTTAAATCAGTTTTGCCACAGCACAAAAGGGGGGCACAAGGCTCAGCGCCACAGAGCACCTCACAAGTGGACCTCTTGGACCTCTATGACCACTCAGTATAACTTCAGTTGAGCAGCTTTCACTTTTCGGAGTTTATTTTGGAGCCTGATGCCCTCTGCATGTTCTTTGGAGGAAAAGGAAGTTGCAGCAACTTGCATTTCCCCTGAACACAATCTGACACTAATAGCTTTTTTTAACTCCTCATTATGCCAGACTTTTTTTAGCTATCATCTGATCCCCCCCTTCCCCCGAAAAAAAACCAAACCAAACCAAACCCAAACATGAGACAAAGCTTTGTCAAGGCTGAATTCCCAGTTGTTGCTCTTACACATTCTTGGCTTTTTCCTTGTTGTTTGGTCTCCCCTTTCCCCACTTTTATAGCACAAGACACTCACCCACCTATCACAGACACCCAGACAAACCACATCATCCAACGCCAGGGCTTCTGAGCCTTGCTTTCATTTTGGTGATGGATGTGGCTCCACCACACAGCTTAATTAGGTCTTGCCAGACAGCAAATCAAGATAAATCCAGAATTTGCATTTCCCTCACTTGTGGCTGTAATTCAGATATTCCCTTCTCCTCTGTTTTTAAAAAGTACTTTGTCAGGTCATTGTAAGCTGCAGAAATGAACAACAGAGGGATGTCTCTTTGCCTTAGCACCCAGAAATAGGGGGGGGCAGAGGATTTTCTGCCGGGTCTCCCCCTGTTTTCTAAAACAAGAATATGGTTAATGTACACAGAGAAGTCACCACTCAACAGCAGGGCGTGCACGAGAATTTCATGCTCCAAAATGGAGTGATAAAAGGCAAATAACTCCTTACTAAAGATTCCCACCACCCTTCATTTCCTTGACATCTGCACTTAGCAGACGTGCAGCATCTCTGGGGCGTTCCTGCAGTTTTGGTGGTGTTGCCTTCCAACTGCAGGGCAGCTGCCTCTGCCCAAACACCCATTCCTACCTTCACTGCCAAGGAATCTGCAGTTGTGCAGAGGACAGAAATATTTGGAAAGTGCCCAGAGATACGTGTCACTCAAAGGCAGCATTGTCTGCGGCTCAGAAGTCAAAATCTAAGCAAGCAGCTTTTCATAAAGCAACACACAGAGTGAAAAATCCCCTTGGAGAAATTCACTTTCAGATGCTTCTTAAGGCACAGGGAGATGAAACAACCTGGTATTTGGTGAAAAGACAAAAAGAAGTCTTCTTTCCTGACTCGAATTCATCTCACCAGCTACTAAAAGAGCTTTCTGACCCACAGGCTACGCTTTGCATCTTATAAAGCACTGCTTGAGCTGTGACTGCATAAATTTACCTCCACCGTGAGACTGAACATACTGACGTCACCTTTAAACATTTTCATCTAAGAAAAAGTCTTTAACAAGAAGTTTTTCCTTTGCCTCTGCAGCTGGGTGGGAAGCTGGGCTGAGGAACAGTTCTCTATTAACTGGTCGCATGCCTTAGGATTTCTAAGGGATTTTTAGGAGCCGAGACCCCAGAGCAGCCCTGCACATCACAGCCCCAAGGCCTGCCTTCCCAGCACTCTGCTGCCCTCCTGGGTTCAGTGCTGGGTCACTGGGACACCTTCCAGCAGACACAGAGACACCCAGGGAAAAAGCACAGGAGCAGAAGTTGTGGTCTCTCTCGGAGTGCCCTGATGGGCTCCAAGGCCAAGCCTGGGCTCTCCAGGGAGGAGTCTGAGCTCCTCCTCAACCCCCAAGGCACCATCTCACATCCCAGCCTCGGAGCTCACACGGCACGAAGAACAGACTCTGCACCATTTATAGCTGTTTCTTTCTGACATTTAAGCCGAGAGAATCCGAGTTCCCTTCAGCACATCCACTTTAAGGCCCCGGATAGGGTAACACTGTGTGACTGCAGGTGCCAGCCCCCAGCACTCCCAGCAGCATCACTACCCACAAGAGGTCACTGCTGGTCCAGGCAGGGCTCTGTTTCCCATCGCCACTGTCCTCATCGAACATCCTCTTCACCCCTTCTCCACCTCTGATAAAGGCAGATGCCTCTAACACCAGCAGATGGATTTTGGTCACCTGGTTCCATCCCTGCATCGTGCCCACAGCTCAGGCAGTACGTTCAAGGAGGACAAAAAAAGTTGAGCCCAGTTTCACTGCACACACACACACACACAAATAAAAGAGTACTGAAATAACCAGACCTCTTCAATGCTTTAGTTTTCAAACCACCACACAGCCAGTTCCAACCAAGGAAGCCAGTACAACTCTGTCTTATACTCATGAAGCCCTTCAGGGCCCAGCCTGGAAGCAATTACACCCCAACTCCCTCCCTTCCCAAAGGAATGCCAAGTTAAATGCACCCTGCACACCCTTCCCCTGGCACAGACCCTCTGCCCAGCCTGGCTATGCCCACAGGGAACACCCAGCCAGGAGTTAAACCTGGTTCTCTGGAAGCAGAACCCCAGCTCTGGAACTGTGACACACCAAAATACAGCCAGCCAGCAGTTTTCCCAGCACCTGAGCTCTTCCTTTCCAGGAGAACGGGACCATTTGTCCAAGCCATCACCTGATCCTTGGGTTCCCTGCAGCAGCTGAAAGGGAAGCATGGTCAAGAGAAGGCTTCTGAGAGAGGGGACAGTCCTCATGCTTGTCCTTTGTTGCTTTTTCCAGTATGTGACCAGAAAAAAGGTTTTCATTTCTAGCAGTCCTGGCACAGATTAGGGACCTAATCCTTGACTTCACTAACCCCGGCTGTTCCATTTGGGATGGACATTAATACAGACAGTGTTGGATACAGCACTACTGAAAGACACCCAGGGCTGCTCCCAAAATTCCAGGGTGATCACTCCGAGCCTTTCTAACAATCTCTCATTAGCTGGTCCCTCCAGACAACCACCTTCTTCACACAGATTTAGAAGGCTCAGGTAAAAAAACCCTGAGGAAATACATCCCCTACATATCTCCCAAGGACACCAAACAACAGGTCAGTCACTCAAACAGGTGCAGACACTACAGTCTCCATCCCAACAGCTCCTGCTCTCCTCCAGGGACCAGATGGATCACAGACAAGGGCCAGCATGGCCACAAGTACAACCCAAGGTGCCCCTGTGCCACCACGCTAACCCAAAACAAGTCTAGTTAAAATCAGTTTTAATTCATTCCAAGCCCTCTGGAATTAGCAAATGCTGCATGAATTCCTATTTTACCTTGGTTACGCAAGACCAAACACCTTGAATTTCACCCCTGCTGCCATTTGCAGGTTGATGCCCCCTTTCCCACCCCTCTGCTGCTCAGCAGCAACACGGGGCAGTGCCCTCCAAGTGCCAGCTCTGCCATGGCAACCTAGCCTGGCTCCTTGGGATGCCCTGGAGACCGAAACACACAGTGCCCCTGAACCAGACCTACATACCCAACTGCTGGAGTGACTTCTTGTGGGCCCCTGGAGTAACTCACCTCCTGGTCAGCCCTTGGAGTAACTCCTGGCCAGCCCACGGAGTAACTCAGCTCCTGATCAGCCCTTGGAGTAACTCAGCTCCTGATCAGCCCTTGGAGTAACTCAGCTCCTGATCAGCCCTTGGAGTAACTCAGCTCCTGATCAGCCCTTGGAGTAACTCAGCTCCTGATCAGCCCTTGGAGTAACTCAGCTCCTGATCAGCCCTTGGAGTAACTCAGCTCCTGATCAGCCCTTGGAGTAACTCAGCTCCTGATCAGCCCTTGGAGTAACTCAGCTCCTGATCAGCCCTTGGAGTAACTCAGCTCCTGATCAGCCCTTGGAGTAACTCAGCTCCTGATCAGCCCTTGGAGTAACTCAGCTCCTGGTCAGCCCCTGGAGTAACTCAGCTCCTGGTCTGCCCTTGGCAGGTGTGGGGACAGAAGAACAGCCTCAAGGCAAACAGGACTCTAAACACCTGCCGGACCAAGCTGACCCCTGGATTTACAGCCTTCCTTTTCCCCCTCCAGGGCCCAGGAAGCCCAGAGCAGGGTGTTGGTACACGCGCCTCACCTACCGCAGAGCACTCCCTGCATCCCTCCAGCCAGCAGAGATGCTTAGTCATTTGAAACAGCTCCATTAGCATAAAAATGTGGAGTCAGGCTGCGGGGATGGCACAGGGATCCGAGCCAGCAGCTCTCAAAAAGGGGAAAAAAAAGGCAGGAGCAATGAGAATTTTTTGCAGGCAGAGTGTAATTAGTTACAGTGCTGGAATCAAGCCAGCAACAATCAGTGAATGAAAGGATGCTCCAAGTGTTGTGATAGGCTTTAATTTCAATTTCAAATTAGGGGGATTAACATGGGATATTCCTTCGTGCCGTGGCTGTGTGGAAGAAAAAGAAAGGTGTTGGTATTGCACATTCATAACAAAACAGAGTAGGCCATGAAGAAACAAAACATGTGGCATTGCAGAGCTGGCTGTGAGAGCACCAGCTCGGAAGGTTGGCACTCCGGGAAAGGGGGTCACACAGAGCACAGGGGGCTGTCTCTGCAGTGATTTGGGGGCAATCTTTCAGTGCTAATTTTCTACCATTCTCGTTACCTACGGTAAAAATATATGGACTGCACATCTTATAATTATTAGTCACAAAATAGGCCAAATCTAGGATTTTGGGGGTGTATTTTTACTGTAAATTAACCTGTAGATATGCACTTTGCCACAGAAAGGGCTGCCTACAGCTTGTGGTTTGAACACAGATGAGACAGGAATATAAAAGCTAATAATGAGAGCCTCAAGTAGGAAGTCATGAGGCACATCAGCTTCCCTGGAGCTCAAACCTCCCTCCAGTTATTTCACACAAGTTATTTGGAACAGGTGAAGAGCAAAGCAACAAACAGACAATTCTCCTACAGGGAAGGGGGTTCAACAGAGCCCAGGGGACTCCTCTCATTGACACAAGGACACAACATCCACTGCCCCTCAAAAGGGCCTTTCAAACATCAAGTCAGACTTGTCACCCTTCCCAAGCCCTGTACAGGAAACTCAAAGAGCAGAACATCCTCTTATAACCTGGAGTTCAAACCCACTGACTTTATTAACACAGATAAGTTGCTCAGCAATCACATGGTAGGTGAAACAGGTCAAGCCCCACGTGTTTGTCACCCCAGTGACATTCCAGTCATTGCATCAGTTCCAATGAGCCAACACCCAGCTGAGACCCAAAGACAGAACAGTGTCTGGCTGGGCAGGGGCACCAGAAAGGGCACCAGAAGGGGCACTTACACAGAACACACAGTGGCACTTTCTGTGGAGATCTTCATGGCAACCCACCAGTGATTTTTTTAGCCATTCTCATTCCCTATAAAAGCATACCCTGGTTTCTTCCCACAAAAAGCCTGGAACTGATGGTCATAGAGAGGGACAGGGACAGGATGAAAACATCTTGGTTGGTCTCCATGAATGTAAGCTCTGTGTGATTACTGAAAGTTCAAACAAACTCAGGCAATGCCTTCCAATGTTGGGATGCTCTCGCAGGTTGTGGGTTTGTCCTTCCCATAAACCCTCTTTGCCTCTCTCTTACCCAGACCAAGTATGACGTAATGTCTCACTGTGTAATTAAATTCTAATTCTTTCCCAGAAAAATCAGCTAAGTTTTTGGGCACCTGACTCCACGTATTGGCTGCTGAGCAGCACCCAGGAGAAACAGTGACCACGGGGGAGCTGCTCCCCTGCGGGTTCCAAGGCAAGTTAACCTGCCTGAGATGGGGTTCAGGGGAATTCTTCCTGTTCCCCCATACCCAGTGTTGCCCTTTGCCCTTTGCAGTGTCACTAACAAGAGCTGATGTTTTACACTCAGGAACAGGTACGCGGGAAAGGCAAAGAAAGAACAACACTTGCAAGGTGTTCATCTCCTCTTTTCTTCCTCTCCTCCCCGGGGCAGTGACATGGAGCATCCCGTGGCATTTCTGGACCAGCCTTCTGCTCCACCAACAGCCCAAGCTCCAGCTGAACATGGAATTTTCCTGGGCAGCATCCCAGCCTGGATGCCCGTCCTCCTCGAGGCAGGGAGGGAGGCAGGCCCAACAATGTGCAGCACTTCTAGGGCAGTATACTTGCTGATTGCTTCCTTGACTATTGCTCACAACAACCAGCTAAGACACTGCCAAAGAAACACTCACAGCTGGCATCACACGAGGAGGGCAGCGGGGCAGGTCCCTTCAAATCCTCCTCTCTTCTCATTCACAGGAGGCCAAAGGCTGGGGACAAACAGAGGGGCAGTGAAGCAGCTGCAGCAGTTCTGAAGAAGACAGCTTTGAGGAGGCTCAAACCCTTAAACTGACAGTCACCCTGCCCCTTACCCCCAGATCTTGGTTACGGCCTCTGGAAATTACAAATATTAACAAAATAAGCCCAGCTTACTTGTCTGCAATCCATATTTATTGCAATGGGTTCCCACATTTCACACACCACCACTGGGGCAAGACAGTGGAACAGAAACTACGAAGCATCTGGAAACAGTTTAAAGGCACAAAAGCACTTGTTCCAGGTGCTGGGGGGGTCACCTGACTGCAGCTCTGCCCTGGGGTCACAGGATGCTGGACAGAAAGGGGACTCACTGGGGACACGAAGGAGAAAGGCACCAACACTTACCTGTCCTAAAGCCATTGGACTTCCCTGTGACACATGTGGAGCAGCCCCAGAGACACAAGAGAGGGTGTGATCCGGCATTCCTGCATTCCTCAGCTCCTGGAAACACAGGGACATGTGAGAAGACAACCCCCAGCACACGGCAGCTCCCCAGCTCCTGCATCACAGCTCATGGCTCGAGGGCCTCTTGTGCAGCCCTGGAGTGGAAAGGTCCAACAGGCTGTGCCCTGAGGAGCTCTCACCAGCCTCTAACTTCTGTCACTGACCCACTGGTAACACTCCACCTGTATACTCTGAGACATCTAAGCTTCTATTCCCTCTCCTGATGCAGCAGCTTACAGATCACAAATCTGAAAAACTCCAGAACTTGGTCCGTGTTTGGAGAGAACACAGAGCGAGCTGAGACTCTTGGTTCTTTCTTGCTCTCGCCCTGTTTTGCTCAGTGCAATGGTATTTCATCTTGCCCAGAGCCCTGCCATCCTGCAGAGAAAGGCAGGAGCAAGGGCTGCACCCACTGCAGGCTCAGAGCAGGCGTTCCAAGCCCACACTCCTGGGCTGCCACCAAGCCCCTGAGGTGGCCAGCACTGAGAGACACCCAGTGGTCCACGACTCAACTGCTGCGTTCAGTGCCTGCCTCAAGTGCTGATGAGTCTCAGTGGCTTCTGCCGTGCAGGATGGCAGTGCAGGGATGGGGAACTCCCTGCCCTCTGCACAGTGCCAAAGGGGCTGAGAGAGCTGGACCGAGGGGCTGGAACTGCTCATCAAAGCACCAGCACAGCTGGAACAGCAGGACCCACCAGGCACCGTGAGCACAGAGCAAGGGCTCCATCCCCATCCCAGGAGGCAGCACCAATTCATTCACAAACCACATCTTGGCCGGAACCTTCTCACCCTGAAGGAAAAAAGCAAACAATTCCAAAACATCACAATCAAGGCTTGACAACAGTACCCACCTCCTTGTCCTGCAAACGTGTCCCACTCTGGAAGGAGCTGTCTTGTTTAAACAGTGACCTAATCAGCCCTCCAACATTTCCCACCAGGACCAGAACAAACCAGACTATCTCAAAGGCAATTACCAGGTCAGGGACAAGCATGGCTACAGGAGAGCAAAACAATCTGGTACAGAAGAGGAAGGTCCTACTTCATCTTTTGTCCTCCTCGGGGGACATATGAGACTGCAGAATTTGGGAACTGTGAAACTGTCCTTTCAGCCACTAAAAATTAAGCACAGCAGGGCCAGGAGAAGATGTTTTGGGGAACAACCTTCTATCTTTGCGGCAGGATAACGATCCTGCTTTTAATTTTTCAAATCACTTTAGCTCCCCCTCTCCCTGTAAGAATTCCTGGTGCTTTAGGAAAGGAGAAAACAAGTCATCCAGCTCAAACTGTCTAATACTCAGGGAGAACACGGAGCACCAAAACCACCCTCAAGTCTCACAGGAAGGGCAGCCCAAAAAATGCCACCTTGTCCTAAACCTCCCTGCATGGGTGACAAAGCAGCAGGAAAAAGCTGTTTGGTGGATCCTGTAACATCCCAGGGAACCAGCCTGTGAAGAACTCACCACTATAAACCAACAAGCAGAGGGGAGGGATGTGGAAGGTGGGGATGCTCTCCTGTTACAGAAATACTGCATTCCAAGAAAGGTAAAAAGCCCTGTCAGGTAAGACCTGCAGCAATCTCTCGGTCACCACTGAAATATGTGGCACCACAAGCTTCATTTAATTAATCACATTTGTTTCAGGTTTGTTCCCAGCACCGTGTCATCCTCCTCTTGTCAACAAGTGGAGTTTCACCAACCTAGTAATGAGCTTGGAACTGCAGAGTTCCACAGTCCCACCAGAGCTCTGAGCATTCCTGCTGAAAGCCTGATGTGAACAGACCCTCTGCTTCCTCAAATGATTCCTGCTGTAAGGCAAAACAAGGCTGAATTTTCACCTGTGAGATCTGTGGATGAAATCCAGCAACAGGAGAAAGTTTGAACGAAAGAGACAAAGGAACACTTTGCACATTTCAGAAAGACTTACCTTGGAAGAGACTCCCAGATCTCAGCTGGTCCAACTGCCTGTTCTAAACAAGGCTGACTCCAAAGCTACAGCAGGATGCTCCATGTCTTTTATATGGGCTGTTTTCTTCAACCCTGTCTCTTCCCAAACCATGGAATTAGAAGGGATGTCGAGCTGAGTCTGTCATGCTCAACAGAGAAAAATCATCCTAAATCCAAGCAATCCTACGATTCTGTCCCAAACCACTCATGGTGGTTGCAGAATGAGAACAGATTCTGTTCTTTTCCCCAAAGAAGGTGTCAGCCTTTCCTATTATGGACTTTCAGGTAGGAGAGGAAGGGTCTTGCTTCTCCAAATACAGGCAGTTGTCCCGACTTTTAACCTTATAGACAGGCTTTTTTAAGATACGAATACATTTGATAAATTCTGACTAATTTGACAGACATGCTACAATATGTGGATCCTGAGTTTCAGGTTAGTGTCCCCAAAAGTTTTCAGCCTAGTGCTGTGTTATCCCACCTCCCACTGCAACTCCTGCAATATGCTAAGTCATCCAGAGAACAGTTCTGGGCTGTGACTCCTGGCAATGCTCATTAAGCACTGTTATTATCATATTTTTCCTGCCACTTTCTTCTCTTCCAAATCCCATGTAGCATATTAATTCCCCAAATATAGGACACAAGCTGCTTAACAAACTCATGTTTGCCTTTCCTTAATTAATCACACAGCAGAAACTTTGCTTACGAGATGAATGGACACGTCCCCAGATAGGGAAGAGGTTTACCTGGTCCTTGCAGTGCTGTGGTGGGAGCTGATGGGGCTGGCAGAGGTGCCTGAGGTCCATCCAAACGCCCAGGTGGTCCCACCGTCCTGCCCCGGGTGGGCAGGGGCTGCAGGGAGGTGCAAACCCTGCCCAGAGTCCCAGCAAACTCACACAGCTCTGCCTGTGTGCCCAGAGCTCCAGCTCCTCCCCACACACACCCAGGGCCACCACTCCAGGGGCGCAGGAGCAAAGGGGACACCACCTTTGCTCTGAGTCACGGGCTGCTGCAACTGAGGCAGAACTGAGCAAAGCACAGGCAGCACCAGCAATGCTGGTGTCACTGTGTGTGTGTGCCAGAAAGCAAAACTCACGTGAAGGAGGGGACAGAAGGACAAGAGTCCTGTGTGAGCCTGGCCAGCGTTTCCACCTGTAGGACCTGCATTCCCAACCTGAGAGGTTTCCAGCTCACAGGGACACAGCCACTGGGGCAGCAGGCTGCCTGTCCTACTGCAGGTGACGAGTGGAAAAGCAGCAGCAGTTCTGTAGCCTCTGGCATGGTATTGCTGATGGAAGCCAGATCTGCCTCCTCTAGCTGCTTCCCACAAACTTTCCTGCACTCTGAGAAGCACAGAAGCTCTCAGATAAACCAGAGAACATCCAGGAAGGAGGTCAAGTCATTACATTCCCTAAGATGTGCAGGACAGCTCTGTCTGGCACTCAATCACCCACTGCAGGAAATACAGGCACAAAAGGTCCATAAAACATGGTACAGTTAAGGATATTGTGAAGGAAATGTAGAGCAACAGCCTCTTCCCACCCCTGCAAAGGCATCGTACTGGAAATCTGTCACCTCTCAGCCCAGTGAATCCTGCCCAGGAGCTCACTGAGCCTGGCTCATATCGCTGGCTCAGGCAGCATCAAATCCCCCCGTGAGAGGAAGGTGAATGCACAGACACATCACTCCCTGAGCTGCCCATCCCACGCTGGGAGGCACCTGCTCACACAGCACAGTTAACAAGCCATGCTTTGCCAGATTCGGTGCAACTCCTTTCTTGCTTTCAGATTTCCTGTTTCTTTTTACATGAAGACAAACACAAAAAGCCCTCTGCTTTCTGCACTCTAGGAAATTCTGCTCTTCCCCTCGCAGTAACAATGAGTAACAGAGCTTTCATTACCCTTTTCCACCCTCTTCTCCCCTAAATGAGAGCAGCAACATCTTCAGCTTGGACTGCAAGCTCTTGAAAGCAGCCCAGTCTCAGTGGCCAGGAGGGCACCTGCACTTGTGTTCCCTTTGCATGTTACCTCTTTCTTTCATACAATTCCCCCCCAACCCTATCTAACTTCAATAACACACACAGGCTGAACCCCAAAGGTTTAAGCAGGAGCCAAAATGTTCTGTTCAACCTGCTCTGTGGTCATTTGTCAAACACCATAAGCCCCAGTTCTCCCCCTATGGCAGCACAGAGCAGGTCTTTGAGGAGTTGTCACGTTGGAGCTCCCACAAACAGCTCACAGCCCTGCCAGCAGCTGAGTAAGTGCCATTAATTTCTGGGTAGTTGTGCCCCAGACAAAATGACTCCCCATCAGTGAGCTGGGCAGGAAATCCTGGCCATAGCCCCGGCCAGGGCTGCGGTGCTGCCCCTCTGCCCAGGCAGCTCCAGCGCCAGCTGAGGCCACCAGTGGGGGATTGTGCTGATTCAGAGCCTTGGCAGTGGCCTGGGCATTGCAGCCTGGGGAGGACCAAGCCACAGGGCAGCCTGTGAGTCACCAACCCAGCAATGCGCAGGAATTACTCAGAGCTTACCAAGGGCAGAGCTGTCAGCAGCCTCCCCCTGCCCAGCTCCTCATTCCAGGCACAAACCTGCAGCTTAGAGACCACACGGGCCTGGAAAAGACAAGTTTATCCAGCCCAAGAAGTCCCTGAGCTAGCCCCCCAGTTCAGCCCTGGAACAGAAGGACACTGCCAGGCTGGCCCCCAGTTCAGCCCCTGGCACAGAAGGACACTGCCAGGCTGGCCCCCAGTTCAGCCTGCTGGGACAGAAGGACACTGCCAGGCTGGCCCCCAGTTCAGCCTGCTGGGACAGAAGGACACTGCCAGGCTGGCCCACAGCAGAGACTTCACAGTCAGAGCAGTTCTGTCCTTTCTTCCTTGTTAACCTCGGGCTCCTCCACCAGGAGGATCTTTACAGAACCTCCTTCTGGACATGCTTCTCCCCTTTTTTCCCCCCAAGGCCAGACCCATTTATTTGTACATTTGTTCCCCTTGGATGCTCCCCAGAAGTGCATCTTCCTCCCCAGCTTGGCACGGGCTGTACCTCCTCACACAACAGAAAGGACCAGGTCAGCCTTGCCCATCAGCTGCTTCCCTTGTAAAGGGTGTAACAGCAGAGACATCACCAGGGAAAATGTTTACAGAAAGGCTCCAGAGAAAAGATTCAAACCCCATTTTCAGCAGTACAAAATTTTTTTAATTCTAATTCCTCTTACCAAAGCCTTCTCTTGTCCACTGTGTGCAGGATTGTTGTTGCAGGGAGAAGGCAGCTTCAGACAGGCTGGGCATAGGTTGGATGCCTGGTCACTCCTGCAATACATTCAGATGAAAACAAACAAAAAAAATACATAAAACTGAAAGCTTGGAGTCCCACAGTTGTAATAAGCCCCTTCAGCTGAGTCTCTCTTTGGAAACAAAACAATGGCTCATGTGTTATTAACTTCTCTCCATTTGCATTAAGAGATGATCTGTACCAGTTACTGGAAGATTACTGGTGTTTTACCTTCAGAACACAAGGAAGCACAGGGTGCCCCACAAAATGGACTAACAAGTTTCATTGTATACTCACATTTTTATTTTTTTTGTGTGTGCCTTGGTTTTCTGCAGCTACTTAAAACAGGTCAATTAACTTTCTCAGGGGAAAAAACACAGTGTGAGGTGACAAGTGTGGTCACCAGAACTGCCTGTACTCAGCATCCTTGGGCTGGGTGCAGAGGGCAGTCAGAGGTGGGGAAGGAAAAAGGAGGCTGGTTATTGAAAAACCCTTTGCCCCTCTTACCCTGTTTGGAATTCAGGCTGAGCAGGTCATTCCACAGAGCCCACAATTTCAGTGTGCACTCCTGAAACTCCCTGCAGATGCCTGCAAATGGAAATACATACACAAACATAAAGCCTGGCTGGAATGGTGCACCTTTAACACCACTGGCTGCAAAACCATCAATGGTAGAAGCAAAGTAGTCACTAGAAGAGAATAGAATTCATCAGAACCAGATAGCACATATTTACTTTCAGGTCCTAGAAGAAAAAAAAATCCCTTAACATCTCTAGTCTAACAAACTAAACAAAAAAAGCACCTCACAGCACTTTAAAATTACAAAGCCAATAACAATCAGACAAACTCACCCTCGGTGTGTGGGAACTCCAAACCCCCCTGGCATATACATAGCCAATATCAGACTGTACAGGTGAGAGGTAGGTTAATTACAAATTAATGTATTTTATGTCAAAGGCTGGGGCTCACCTGCACACACAGGGCTCCCAAAGGCTG
>VWZG01007267.1:59047-75943 GCA_013396735.1 Grallaria varia
GCAGGAGGGGGCGAGATGGCTGCAGGATCCTCCCGGCAAAGGAACGCGACCCCCAGTTTTGCAACCCCACCGCCAGCGGGGCGGGAGCCACAGCACAGCAGAGCCCCGGGCCAGGACCACCAAACGCACCCCAATGCACCCCAAAGGTGGGCTACACACCCCAAACCCACCCCAGAGCCCCGGGGCAGGACCACCAAACGCACCCCAATGCACCCCAAAGGTGGGCTACACACCCCAAACCCACCCCAGAGCCCCGGGGCAGGACCACCAAACACCCCCCAACCCACCCCAGGGACGGGCTGCGCACCCCAAAGCCACCCCAAAGGTGGGCTGCGCACCCCAAAGCCACCCAAACCCACCCCAGGGGCAAGGAGCACACCGCAAAGCCGCCCCAAAGGTGGGGTGTACACCCCAAAGCCACCCCGGGGGCAAGGAGGACACCCCAAAGCCACCCCGAAGGCAACTTCTGATCAGCCTTTCTTCTCCATACGGGACAGCAGAGAGCTCTGTGCAGCCCAGAAAATCCCCTCATTTTCCCCTCCCAGCACCCTTACCAGAAACTCAGTTTAACACCAAGTCACCCCTGTGCTTACCATGGGTAAAGGCGTGTTCCCAAAGCCTGTGGAGGAGAACAGGGGGTTCAGAGCCTCCCTGAAGCTCCCAGCTCCTGCCCTCTCCCCTCCATGGCCCACTGGGGAGGCAGGTTCATGTACACTCGTGCAAACTGGCAGTCACAATCTCTGACTTCTCTCCCCTCGAAACCCATCACTGTAACGTGGAGGTGACAAAATGCTTGATGAACAGGAGGAAAAAAGAATAAAAATCAGGCTTTTCCCAAAGCAGATGTTTCCAGATCTCCTTTGCAAGGGCAGACAAGCTGAGGACTTTGTAGCCGTGAACCTGCAGCAAGCAGGGGATCCAGTTACCTTCATTCCAGCAAATTGGCCTGTTAAGAATGAACAGAGACACTGTATGTACAACACCAGTTCCTGTGTTCATGGCTGTGTCTGCTACGTAAATGGTTTGTGCCCACTCACTTTCCTTTGCAGGATGGGTGTTTCTCAGAGGCCAAGTAAAACCTGGCTGAAGCTCAGCCCAAGGTCTTCACACCAACCTGACAAACCTCAATAACCTGTTTTGCACCTGCCGCTGCAGAAACACCTCGGGTGGCACCTGAGTTGGGCAACTCCAGGAGGCAGCGAGCGTGGGAGGCCCCCGACTGCAGTGCCATGTGCTGGAACGTCCCCTTGGCCAGGCTGGGAGAGCTCCAGGCTCCGGCAGGGCTGGGCTCCCCTGCCCTGGGTGCCCACAGGAGTCACCACCACCAGCAGCAGCAGCTCCCACCAGGGAACATCTGCCTCCATCAGCAGCCTCCACAGGGCACGCTGTGAGAGCACAGGGGCACATCTCACCTTCTGACTCATCCTGAAACAGCCCCATTGTGCCAGAGGTGGTTGTTGTTGCTTCACTGGCTCTGCTGAAGCTTTTACTCGCAGCAAGGAGATGGACAAGGGCTGGTGACAGACACATTAACCAGCTGGAGCTTGAACAGCAGCACCGGAGAAGTTCTCAGGCTGCCAGAGGAACATGAGCTGTCAGGAACTCACTGGTTTGAAAACCCCAGCACAGGCTCAGCTCCTCTGCAGGTACCCTGTGCCTGGGCTGTCCCCTGGCACGGCTGCTGCAGACAGACATGCCTGTACCAGCACCTTTGTAGAGCCTCATTACAGCTAATGAGATGGGCACCAGGGCTCTTACACCGAGGGGCAGGCGCAGAGCAGAGTGACCAGCATCAGCCAGCTCCAAGATCACTGGAAAATGCTTTCCCCAGACACCCTGCGGGTGGAACAGCCTAAGATCATTTCCCCTTTTTGCAGAAACGGGAAACAGAAGCAGAAAATCAGCATGAGGAACCAAATGAACCCAAACCCAGAGCAAGGGATGACATTCCAGCCAGCTGAGTGTGTTCCCAGGTACATCTGACTGCCCAGACTCACTCAGAGTCTGGCCTCGCTCAGACATGCACCGCTTTCTGGATGAGGATTTTTGTTCCTTAGGAGGATTCTCCCTCCCTTGTGATCAGACAGAAGGGGTTGCAAGGACACCCCCATGGATCTCCACGCACAGGAGGTGGCATCCAGCACGAGGTGCAGGGACACCTGGCCACACTGGCATCACCTGCCCTGTGACACACTTAGGCATGGACTGAGACGCACCAACGTTCACTCGGCTGCAGCAGCCCAAAGGTGAGGCACTTTGCACAGAAGTGGAATATGTCAGTGTGAAAACCTGTCCTGCAGTCTCGGGGAGGGGGGCAATGCCACTGAGGACGTGGCAGCCACGTAACTCCTCGGAGAAACAGACCCCCCTTCAAAGAGCTGACAGACTCCTCCTGGACTGTGTCGCTCCTCCCGGGGGCGCAGGAGCAGGGCCCGGCTGGCGCAGAGGTGCTGCCTATTGCCTGATGGAACAAATGGACACCCAGCCCTCAGATCAGAACAGCCAAAAGCACAAAAGACATTTCTGGACTAAGGTCATCAGAGCAGTCACAAGAAACTGAAGTCATCCAGTCTGCTCCCTTGGGCAGAGTTAGGGCCAGCTACAGTTCACCAAGTTCATCCATCAGCATTTCCACCACTTTCTTAGCATTTCCACAGTACTGGACTTACCTCCTTCAGAAAAGCAGGGTCTGCATTAATCTCTTGCATGCTTTAAAAGAGAAGATGCTTCCCAATTCACTCATTCAACTGCTCTATCCCAAGGCACACACCAAGCCTCAGCATTTGCTCTGTCAGGAATCCAGCAGGGACTGAACTAAGAATAGCACTCAAGGTGAAGGACAGAGCCTGCTAGTAGGATTAGCTGGTGCAGTTACAGGTAGCAATTCCCTGCTACTCAACGGCTTTCTCATTGAGCTGCAAGAGAAATTAATCTTTACTTGGCGAGGTGTTGTGGGGTTTTGTTTGCCTGTTTTTAGTGTCACCAAGGCTGGCAGAGCACAGAGCAGCTGAGGTTGCTGTGCTGCTGCCTCCCTCTGCTGGGAGCCAGGCAGAGGGGACACCCTGTCCTGGCAACGAGGTGGCCTGTCCTCCTCTAACCTAGTGGGGACATCCCCCAGCAGGGGCCTCTGCAGGCACAGGGTGAGGAGGGGTACACGTGGGAGGGTCTCCTTCAGAGCCAGCTGGGAGAAGCCCATGGCATGTTTCCCTGCGAGCTCGCAGGTGGAGGACTGGTCCTTTGGCAGTCAGTTTAAGAGAACTGGCCTTTTTGGTGCCAGCTTTTTTCTCCCCCATCCCCAGCAGACTGCAGGTATTTTTATTTTGTGGCGTGCTTCCCGTCTGCGGAACAAACAGCTTTCAGCAAGAACAGGGTCCAGTTCAGTTCCTGACACGCAGAGGTGCTCAGCCTGTGCAGCAGCATCTGCCTTGGCACCCAGGGACAGTGCAAGGCCAGCAGGAGCCTGGCAGCTCTGTCTGCCTGGCCACGCTTCCTCCACTGCCACTGCAACTCCTGATGCCTCCTGAAATGACAGCCATGCACAGAAACACTTTTCCTAATCCATCCTTCCCCAAACTCCCTGCCCATTCCTGCCTGGAGTAAAGCAGCTCCGAGCCCATTGAGATGGCACTGCACACAGAGCAGGAATCAGGAGCAGAACTGCAGGAATTCAAAGCTTTGGAAAACACACATGCAGAGATCTCCACATCTGCCCTGGCTGCTGCTGCTGCAGCTCTTCAGGACACGAGGAGAGCATGGCCAGAAAGGCCACCTTTAAATCAACCTGCACCAGCACACAAGTGCCAGTTCCATGCTCAGTTCAAGGGGCTGCTTTAAATATTTTGTCACACAAGTTGTTTATACAACTAAACACACCAACATCACAACTAAGGTGTTCCAAGTGAAGAGCTTTGTTACCAGAAACACTCATCACGTGTAAAACTGAGTCAGTTTCTTAAAACAGTCTGAAAATAAACATCAGCTAAACATTAATACTGCAGATCACACCTGTCAACAGAAACACATTCATTTCGTGTATTCAGCTTGTGTATTATAGAGGAACTGTCAGAACAGGAACAATTGACCACTGCAAGTTTGTTCTGCATCCAAGGTCTCCTGCAAACTTTCCTTCTGCCATGCCAAACTATCAGTTCACTGACACCAGGAGAAACTGCATGTCAGGTAACACAAGCAAGTGCCTCCTCTTCACTAACTCAGCATTTTGATTGTAGCATAAAGAGTTAAGATGACAGGTTCATTTTGAGATACCAACTTGAAAAGCCTTACCACACTCGCTGGCAACTCCTTCCAGAGCAAGGTGGGCAGAGCCTGCTCTGGCTGGGGGGCTGTGCTGCCAGGAGGAGCAGCCTTGGAGTGGCGCAGCAGGACGGCCCCCTCTCGGAGCACCCCTCGCTCCTGGGCACACTGGGCAGCAGCCCTGTGCCTGGCACAGGGGGCAGCAGCATCTTCTGCCTGGCACAGGGGGCAGCGGCATCTTCTGCCTGGCACAGGGGGCAGCGGCATCTTCTGCCTGGCACAGGGGGCAGCGGCATCTTCTGCACTCCTGCCTGGCACAGGGGGCAGCGGCATCTTCTGCACTCCTGCCTGGCACAGGGGGCAGCGGCATCTTCTGCACTCCTGCTTGGCACAGGGGGCAGCAGCATCTTCTGCACTCCTGCCTGGCACAGGGGGCAGCGGCATCTTCTGCCTGGCACAGGGGGCAGCGGCATCTTCTGCCTGGCACAGGGGGCAGCGGCATCTTCTGCACTCCTGCCTGGCACAGGGGGCAGCGGCATCTTCTGCACTCCTGCCTGGCACAGGGGGCAGCGGCATCTTCTGCACTCCTGCTTGGCACAGGGGGCAGCAGCATCTTCTGCACTCCTGCCTGGCACAGGGGGCAGCGGCATCTTCTGCCTGGCACAGGGGGCAGCGGCATCTTCTGCCTGGCACAGGGGGCAGCGGCATCTTCTGCACTCCTGCCTGGCACAGGGGGCAGCGGCATCTTCTGCACTCCTGCCTGGCACAGGGGGCAGCGGCATCTTCTGCACTCCTGCTTGGCACAGGGGGCAGCAGCATCTTCTGCACTCCTGCCTGGCACAGGGGGCAGCGGCATCTTCTGCCTGGCACAGGGGGCAGCGGCATCTTCTGCACTCCTTGTTGCCCTGTGGGGGTGAGACGTGCAGGCAGAGCACTGTGCCCAGCAGGGCAGCCGCAGGTTGCAGTCGTCCTCTGCAGCAGCAGCAGCGTGTTGGGGGCCCAGAAGGGCTGTTCCCACTGAAGAGCTTCGGTCCCCAGGGACAGGGATGCCCCTGTGCCCTCCTCTCCCCGTGGCACTGCCTGGGTACCTTGCGCAGGGGCCACGCTGAGCCAAGGAGCACCTGCACTGCATCAGCACCGCATCCCTCCGCTCTCCAGCTCCCTTCCCATCAGCACTGCTGCCACACAATGCGCTGCATCTGTCATTTCAGTCCCCACAATGCCCCAGCCCCCTGGCCGGGGCCACTGCAGAGCGGGTGCTGCAGTGGTGGCTCCTCACCCAAGGCCAGGTCTCCTCCTGGAGCTTTGCCTCCCTCTGCCCCGGCCCTGAATTGCTGCCCCCAGCCCCTGGGGACCCGCCTGCACCCCGGCTGCACCTGAAGGACACCAGAGCAGCAGAAGGACGCTGCATTCCGCTCCCAGACGAGGCAGAGCACTTGGCCAAGTGACACAGGGTGGCTGCAGGGGAGGCAGCAGAGCCCAGCCTTGGCTGCCACAGCGCTTGCAGCAGCATCTTTGAGCCCCCCCTCCCCTTTCCCTGCAATGTCCTTCTTTGCTGAAGAGTTCCCAGACAGGGCTTTGCTGCAGTGCATCAAAGAGCGGGTGACTTGCCAGCGAGGCACAGAGTGCTGCCCCCCTGCCCCGGGCATGGCACACGCAGGGGCTGCCCCTCCTGCCCACGGTGTGAGCCCCCAGGAGCAGCAGAGCCCCTTCCAGCTCTGCTGGGCACAGCCCCTGCTCCCCTCCGTGTGCCATGCCCTCCCTCTCAGCTCCTCTGCAGCCGGGCACACGCAGCCACCAGCTCTCCGGGCAAGGCAGGCTTGGAGCTCGGAGCGTTCCCTGGGATTCAGCCCAAGGACTGTTCTAACTCACACACTTTTCCACAGGCCAGGTCAGTTCCAGAAGAGCCTGCAGTGCCCAGTTTCTCCTGCCCTTAACTGCAAGGACCTTTCCTCCAGGCCCCTCTTTGCCCAGAGCACGCCAAAGGCTGCTCTCTGAAGCACAGCAGCACTGCCAAGCACTCCTGCAGCCCAGGGACACCGGTGAAGTCCCACGTTCTGCCACCAACAGTGCCCCTGCATTGGCACAGTGACTTCTGCCAAAAAAAAGTATGTTCTTTCCTCTGCATGAAGGCCCTTTCGGGTGTCCCCTGGGAGAAGGCTCGTGGGGAAGCCTTTCCCAGGCTGGGAGCAGCACAGGAGCCAGGACACATGAGGGGCGAGCTCCCCGTGCCCCACCATGGCCAGCCTGGCAGTGACCTTCACACTGAGGATGGCCCTGCACATTGTGTCCCTTCCTTTAACCAAGTGGCACTGGACCACCCAACCTTTTTCAAATGGCAGAACTGGCAGAGGGTTTGTGACCGATTCTCAATTACAACACACCAATATGCCAAACCTAAAACCATCACCACCAACTCAAGGGTCAGCAGCCAGCTGTAAGAGTCTCTTGTCCGTGAGAGACTCTTTGTGGGGCAGAGACCTTTTGTTTCCACAGGATTCAACCCAACTTCTGCTGCTGAACCGAGTGAAAGGCACCTTCCACAAGCACACCCCTCACTGGGGCTCGTTGTCTAAGGCACGAGCAGAGTGCTTCCTATTCATCACAAGTAGGCTCTTAAAACGAGGCAAGTTTGCCCTCTGTTTCCAAATGCACAGAGTTATTTGCTGCGGAATATCGACGCAAATTAGAACTCATTTCGTTTTGCCAAACTGCAGCTCCCCACTCAGCAGCAGGGACTCCCTTCTCAAAAGAGCAGTTGTGTGAGAAGAGGGGGAAGGCACAAGGGCAGCAGGATGGCAGCCCCGCTGCAGCTCAGCTCTCCCAGCATAATTAGGAATTCTGAAGGCTGAGCTGGAAAAATTACATCTTAAGGACATTTATGCCCAGGCACAGGGGTAGGGGGAAAAAAAAATTAAGATTCCCAGCACATGGGAATTCTTGTGTTCACGTATCAGACAGGGATGGGCAGAAAGCAATTTACAGCAGCTGGTGAGGCTTTTTAATACATTGGTGCTTCACAGCACACAACAGAGCCAAGAAATCCCCCCACCCCTGGCACTCCTGATCACTGTGACTCTGCAGTGAAAAAGCCAACTGGAAGAACCTGCAGAGGTTTTGCAAGAAGCAGCCTCTCTCCTTGCCCCAGCCCAAACGTTTCAGAAAAGTGGGCAAATCCACCTTACATTATTCAGGAAGGAAAATCACATCCTCCCCATTCCTCACAGCAACAGGCATTACCAAAGACCCTCCACTGGCATCCAGTAGCAATTTTAAATTCTGCTTTGTGTAACAGACCCTTCCTCACATCGCTTCTGTGTTTCTTCACTCATAACAGCAGGCCTCTTAGGAGGCAGAAACTCAGAGCATGTGGGTTTGCTGCAGTGCTTGTCAGTGCCCACAGAGTCCGTCATAAATTAAGAGGGGGAAGAAGCAGCACACACTGGCTTCAAAATAAGCTCCATCCCTCGAGCCAAGCAGCCTGCTGCTGCACCACACTGCATTGGCACCAAAGGCAAGAGTTCAAACAAATACGCATATTTCACGGGTATCTGCCTTTTGCAGTGGGGCACCAGGCACAGAATCCCTGACCTTCCCCAAATTCACACACTGTCACTCGACCTGCTCCTCCTCCTCAAACATTTCTATACCACCACTGGAAGCAGAAGCTGAAAAGTCAAGCAGCAACAAGCAAACCAGTATTGAAGTCCCACTCCTTAAGCAGAGGGTGCAGCAGAGTCCCCCGGGGCTCTGGCAGCAGTGCTGGCTGTGCCCACAGAGAATTTCAGGTGGCATCTCCCTGGGTGAGCTCCTGAGCCCCAAGAGCAGGCACTGGCAATAAACCTCCTCACGTTTTATACAGCCAGGACTTTCTCAAGACACTTTACTCTTATTAAAATAAAAGACTCTAGCATGAGAAAATACCCCGGGCAGCCCCAAAATGCTAAAACACTCTAAAAACCAGCGTGGCAGCCAGGAAAGGATCGCTGCTTCCCAGCTCAGAGACTGGCATTAAGGGAAGGACTGGGCTGAAATAGGGCCTCTCCTCAGGCACAGCAGGGTTGGGCTGTGGGGCCACTCGGGCTCTGCAGGACCTGGTTTCTGCTCTATTCACACCATCAGGGGGTTCTCAGGGGTTGCTGTGGGCACAGCACAGAAGGTCCAGGTGGCACTGGAGCTGCTGTGAATTCTCAGGACGATTTAAGGTGATGCCTTCCAGGTGTGCAAAGCAAGAACTGCTGGGGCAGCAGAGCATGGAAGAGGATAAGCAGCATGCAGTACATCCTCCCTCCCCAGCCCCTGCGCTCTGGTGTTGCTTTGTCTCTTGGGGCTCTTCCTCCCATCACTCAGCACTGGAGGGTTCTTTGCCATTCATCTCCTCCGAGTGACATGACTCTGTCACTGATGGATTCCCTGCATGATGCCCCTTCTACACAGGGACTATCCCAAACACCCAAGACTTGGCTTTGGCTCATTTTTGTCCTCTGTAGTCACTCATTTCCTGTCTGTTTGACAGCCACCACACCAGGTTTTCAAGGAGACATTTCAAGAGGCTCTCGTGCCCACTTCTGGAGAGCAGAACTCCAGGGAATGCGGGTGCTTCCCTGCAGTTCCCACACTTCCACCACTCGTACCACCTTTGGCAAGTCTGTTCTCTTCAATTTTACAGCAGTTTTGGTTTTTCCTCGAGACAGAGGCCAATATTCTTTTATACTGATTACCCTTCCACAACGCCCATATGTTGGAACACCCTCTCACATGCATTATCCCTTCCCTTGGTGATTTACATCAAGCCTGCTGTTAACTCAGTTCCTTTTATTTTGTTCCTATTCCACCAATGAGAGTTGTTCTACATAAATGCCACAAAGTTATGCATAAGTACTTTACAAACAAACTTGAGTCTTTTTGCTCACTAGTATGGTGATGTAAGGAACAGAAGGAACACAGTCTCAGTGGGCTGCAGAAAGTCTGCATTAAATCATACAGAATTCAAGGCTGTGGCCTTACATTTATGAACCACCCTGTGCATCCTCACTTGGGGCCAGATGAAACTTCCTCTGATGGAAGTGTCATTGAATTTAAAGGAAGACTGGGAGCTGAGGGTGCCCAGGGCTTGCCTCTGCCATCAGCTGGCACCGTGTGACCTTGAGATCCCTCTTCAGTCCCAGCTCCTCTGTGATGAGGATGACACTCACCTTTCCTACCGACCTGAGTGACTTTTCTTAGTCCTTGTGCAAGCACACGACAGAAAAAAACCCACCACAATTACAGCTCTAATCAAGGCAAACATGCACTGCTGCTCTCAAATAAAGGCACAGACAGGAGTGAGCGCCTCGGCCTCAGGGGGGACAAGAACACCCTTCCTGCTGTCAGGAGACATCGCTAGAAAAGGGAAGTCAAATATTTAGCCATTTCAGATGCTGCTGATGCCACCCAGCATCAACTTCAGCCAGGGCCCACCTCGGTGTATGCTGTAACGACTCCCCCGCATCCCCAAAGGATGAAACCCAGACCTGCAGGGATTTCAGCACAGCTGACTTCACTGCTATTTCAAAAGAATTGATAATTGCTCAAACTGCATTTTTCCCCTTGCCCCATTCATTCACACGGTTCCCAAGGCTCTGAAATTGCAAGGAAGCTACATCTCAATTAATAGAGATATTTTTACAGTGGGAAAATGCAAGTTGCTAGTAGGCATTTATGTCAAAGGGATTTTGTTTTTTTTTACTTTATAGTTAAAAAAAAAAATCAGTCCTTGTGCCACCAACACATCAGACTGCACGTCTCCAGAAAATGCAAGTCAAACTTCTGCAGCAAGAGGCTGTGCTGACACATCCCCATGCAAATTCAACTTCCGAGGGATGCAGAAAGGCACTGAAGCCTGGAGGTCATGGGCACACTTTTCTCAGATTCATCAAACACACTTGCTGAGCTCGGCTCGGCAGACACAAGGACGCGGGCCGGGGGGAGCTCAGCTCTGAGCCCAGGGAACCACGGAGGGCTTTGAACTGATGGCTCGGAAATCAGAGGGAAAGGCGAGTCTGCTGGGGCTGCGAAAACCCGCATTCCATCCGGCAGCTCCGGACGAGCAGGGAAAAGGGGAATCCCTGGCTCCGGCTGCTGCTTTGCGGATCCCTTGAAGGAGAAAAGCTCCGGCACTGCTGCACTCTTAAAGCGGCGGTGCCCAATTGCCCCTTGTCCTCCTGCCCCCAGCCCCGGCTCCTTGTCGCTGGCGGGGAGGACAGGGGGGGAGAGGGGGGACCCGGCTGGGAAGTGCCCGGGGAAGGGGGTTTGGGGGATGCCGGAGCAGCCGCGGCGCTGCAGCAGCAGCAGCAGCAGCAGCAGCAGCAGCAGCGCTCCCGCAAAGCTCCGCAGCCCAGCAGAGCGGCGGGGACTGCAGCACAACTGCACCAGCCCCGGGCAGGGAACAACACCCTGCACCGCCAGCCACAGCCACAGCCACAGCCCCAGCCCGCCCAGGGCTGCCGGGGGGCCGGCTCGGGGGTCTTCTTCTAGGTTTCATTCGTTTTAAAATAAGCAGGATAATAATAATAATTAAAAAAAAAGACTTTGCTGATCCAGCCTCCCTCCCGCTGGTCCTGCACTGGGAGAATTAAAAACGCAGCAAAGAAACGAGGCGCATGAAGTTCAATTAGCAAGCCCGCAGCAGAAGTTGCACTTTCTAATCTTTTATCAATCCTAAACGGCAGCGCTGCGGGAAGAACCCCGCAGGCTCTTTAAAAATGCCTCCCGTTCCCAAAAGGGCATGCAGAGGAAAGGGTCCCGTTAAAGCAGGTTGGGGGACCCTCCGTCCCTCCCTCCCGGCCAAGCCGTCCCTCCTTACCCCGAGCGGGCTCGGCTGCCTCGGGGATGGAGCAGCAGAAGTTGCCGGCGGCTCCTCTGCGAGGGAGGCAGGAGCCGGTAGGAGCCGTGTCAGGCGGGTGCTCGCCCTGGAGTGATGCCGGCACAGCCCCGAGCTGAGGAAACGGGCGAGGGGGAGTTAAAAAGTCTGAAATCCCTGACACTGCAAGAACGCTGATCCTATCGGAGCGGCTCTGCCCGCTCCCTGCGCAGCCGGCTTTCCCGGCGAGGGGGAGACCGAGCCCTTGCGTTGTCTGCCGGCTTTTCTCACCTGGTGATGCTGCTCTTGCAAGAGCCAGAATGAAAAGCAAACCAGACTTCTGCAGGAGCCTCTGGAATGTGCTCTGCTCCCACCTGAGCTGCGCTAAATTCGGGGAGCGGGCTGGCACTTACTCAGGAGTCAGCACTGGCTTTGCCAGCAAACAGAAGCCAGAGAGATGCAGGGAATGCACTTTTAAGATTAACAGTGGAGACGGGGGGTGGCAAAAAGAACGTGAAAATCTCATTTTCCACGGTACTGCTAACAGCACTCTTAACCCCATCAAGAATTCAGATGGAAGCAGCAGGTATAAATAATAAATTTGAAAAAAATAAAACAAACACCCCAAATGAAAAGATCACACATCCCCCAAAGACTTGACAGGTCTGTTTTTTCCTGTACACAGGACAGTGTAAAGCCTGATCCAGAGACCTGTCACTGACTTCAACAAAGCTGTGCTGTTTTAAACCACCTCAGGCCCGGAGAAGCTTTTTGCCCCATGTTTGATTTCTGCCCCTCCTGAGTTTGACAGAATGCACCATTTATCTCCAGCTACTCCATGGAAGCAGCCACTGGAAGGCTACAGCAAATGATGCTGCACAGCCCCCTGGATTCCGTGGTGGATTCAGCCCCTCTTCAAGGCAGAGCACAGAGAAAACAGGCACTAGTCCATTTTCCTTCCGTTTCATGGAAGTGGGAATCAGCACTATGGAACAAGTGTCCAGAGAAGAGATCTGAGTTTACACCCCAGAACCATCAATTCCTAGTGGTTTCTGGTTCTGTTGTCCTCCTCTTTAGTGAAACTGAGGAAGGGGAAACCACTTGGGGCACAAGGTTATTGAAGGACATTTCCAGGGGCACAAGGAATTTAAAACATGTGCACCAGAGCTCTGCAACAAGCTGGCTCTGGAACCAGCACTTGCAAAGGGACAACTTGGAAACACGTTAATTTTTCATCCGCACACTTCAATGCACCACAGCCAAACGCCAAGTGTACATGAGGGTCAGTCTAAATTTATCATTGCCTTTTGGTACCACCCTTGAAAGCTTTCAGATATGCTGATTGTTTGCCTCAGAGTCCTGGTGCTGCCTGGGAAGGCCGTTTCTTCCTTTTCACCTGCACTGCTGTTCCATTTGGAGATTAGTTTGCTGTCTGGACCACTCGCACCTGCCCATCGGCTGCATAACCAAAAGCACAGGGTACCTGTTCCTGGCCTGGGGAGGCGGAGATGAAGGTCTGCATCCAGCACTCATCATCACCACCCCCCTGCAGAGCTCTGGCCTAATGCTCAGGGGTCTGGGGCGGTCTGCACTTCTCTATACCTGTTGCATAAGGTAACACGCTTGCTAATTCTGGTTTTACAGCAGCACAGAGAGACAAAAGTGGGTTCTCAGCACCGTACTTACAGTTACTTGTGCCTTACTGGCAGCACTGTGCTGCTGCAGCTACTGCAGGGCAGGGGGAGCATTGCCAGGCAGGGCATTCTCAGCCCACCTGCCCTGCAGACCTTCAGAGACACCCAGCCATGGGCTGAGATGGCAGCAAGAGACTCCCCGGAACGTCAAAACACCCCACTGAAGTTTTACGTATCTTTGCCAAGGCTTAGGAAACACTGATTTATTGAAGCCGTTCACAATATTTCAAGGCCAGAAACACGCAGTTAACCTGCACCAGAGAAGAGGAGGAAGAGCCCCGTGGAGTGGCGGGAGGCTCCGGGGCAGAGCCCGTGTGCAGGATGCCAAGGAATGCACCGACCAACACGCACCATCCCAAAGCCTGCACCAATTCCCTGCCGCGCCACAGCCCATTTATAGTAACAGCACAACGCACTTCGGTGCATCTCACTCTGTTACGGGAGAACAAAGATGTTCTTGGGCAGGATTTGGGGTTTAAGCTTTATCAATCAGGCTAATCTTAATATGACACAGAGATAAGAGCAGAGGGGCACCTTTCCAGCTTTGCCCTCCCATTCAGCTGGGGGATGCTCAGAGAAAGCCTTTGACTCTCCTCGGCTGCCCTGATGCTCTGGAGTGCAGCAGCCCTGGGCTGAGCAGCCTCCTGGCACAGAGCTCAACCTGCAGTGTTGCACCATCAGACACTGCCCAGACCACTGCTTATATTAGAACATAAAGGGCCTTGGTAGATGGTGGCTTTACTTATACTACAGTTTCCAAAACCTCTGGGATAGAAGAAATAACCCGACTGCAATTGTTAAAGCTGCATCACTCATGAGAATTCAGTATAAAGGTGGGCACTGGCATTCAGGGTTGCACTGTCCACTCAGAGCAATAAAAACATTGGACTGAGGGTGCGAAAGTCAAAGCAAGACCTAAGACATTTCCAGACTAGAATCCTACATGTTTCTTCTCCCAAGTGTGCTATTTATATATAACTATTTTTTTTGGTGCTGTTTGGTTTTGTTTAGGTGGAGGTTTTTGTTTGTTTTTTAATCTGTGGCAATACATCCAACACTGATTACTCAGGAAATTACCAGCACCCATTATGAAGTTCAGAAGTTCAGTGTGTCAACCTTCATCAATTAATATTTATCTAAGAAACAGCAATTATTAAACTCCAATCAAGTACATTTAGAGGAAGTCCACGATGACAGCACTCCCTAAATGCCTGTCTTCTGGCCACCTTTTACATCACAACCCAAAAAGAGGGATTTCTGTCAAAAGCTGCAGAGCCAGCCAGGCAGCAACCCGAGTTACTCACCTTGTGCTTCTTCCTGAAGTAAATTACCAGATTGTGATACAGACTCAAAGCTGCTGAATTAGCCTGGACCACACTGCAAGCAGAAGTAACAAGGAAAGATGTGTATTGTTAACACTGCAGGCAGAGAGGAGGCAATCACTTCATCTGGGAAGCACCTCTGCTTATCTTGAACAGACAGATTTTAGTCCATTGCTATGCGTTTGTCCTACAACCATGGGAATCAGTCGTTGCTTTGTGATGGGTTGTTCTCAGCTAGGATAGGTACAACTTACTCTGTTAGTCGATGCTCCCAGAGGTCCTCAGAAGCCACAGCAGTGTCCCTGGGTACCAAAGGCAAAGCAAAGCTGCCTGGCTTCCTCTGTCCCCATGTCAAGAGGAAGATAATACTTCCCTATTTTACGATGAAGAAGCAGTAAGTTTAGCCTATAACCTCTATTTTCATCCTCATTTAAGCCCAAAACTGAAGAGGAGACAGAAGGCAGCTTGTCCCAGTGCAGGAATACCTGGGGAAGGTGCCAGCACTCCATCTTTAATCTGCTGGTGAAGCCGGTGAGAGCATCACTTCCTTAGAACAAAAGGCAGAAAGTGGGCACAGCTTGCTCCATTGATCAGTCCAGCCCCATTCACGCAGAGTCCCTGGTGAAGATCAGCTCTCCTCCTCCTCCTCCCACCCCGCAGCTCCTTTCCCCTTGCCCCTGTTTGGATCAGCTTTTCAGCCTTTAAACAGCCTGTCTGGAGGCACAGAAGTGGAAATGATGCTTAATACCAAACAGGCTTAATACCAAACAGGCTTAAATATTTAAATCCCAAGTTCTTAAAGTCGATGGGAGACTTCTCCCAGTGAGGCCCATCCAAGGCTGTGGGTGGGTCCCTCCACCACAAACCCACGTAAAGCACAACTGCAGCCCCAGAACTCAACGAGCAGGTAAGTCACTGATGCCCCAATAGCCATGACAAGGCCCCTCTTTCTTGTTCCCTCCCACACCAGTTGAGGAAGTGTTGTAACGATTTTTAGGCTGGTTTTCCAGAAGCCACGAGACGGTAATTGTATTTTCTAAGAGCCCCAGCTGCCATACAGCTGTTCTTCACTGCTTCACAACAGAAACAATTATTCAAAACCACGTGAACCTGATAACCTAGAACGTTCCTGGAAGATTGTCCCCTCCAGCACAGCCCCTGCCGGGGCTCCACCAGCTCTGCAGCAGCACCAAGGAGGGCTCTCAGCTCATGAAACAGCACCCGAGAACCAAGGAACAACAAAGCACCTGCAGAAACCACTGGGTCATTTGCAGCCACCTCTACAGTCCCTTGGCTGTGGATGCCTTTGCAGGGGCTGATAAGCTCGGCAGAGAGCAGGGAGGTTTCCCCTAAGGTGCCTCCTCCAAGGCTGGCCCCACTGAAGGCCCCCTTACCTGCTCAGAGCTCTGCAAACCCCACCCTGCCCCACGTTCAGCTCTCCACACCTCCAGCGTGGGCTGCAGGCGAGGGCAAGGCAGCCCCAGAGCACCCAGCTCCCCCTGGACATGGTTCTCCCCATAACCCACCCCTTGCAGCGAGGCTGTTCTCAGCTCCTGTGCCAGTGCACAGCCCGTGCCCAGCCTTGGGGGAGGCTCACAATCCATCAGCTGCTCTCTCCAGCCAAACTCTTCCTCCTCTGAAACGCCACCTTTAAAAACACTGTCCAGAAAAGCTCCTTTTCCTACAGAGCTTTTATTTGCTCGCAGAACACCTGCCCCCTCAGTGCCCCTTCCCCTGCTAACCAGCTCGGATTCCTCTCTTGGCATCACATGGCTCACCTGTCACACGGCGCCTCTTTCCCTTAAGGGCACCTGCACCTGAGGGGGCTGAAAAGGCTCTCACAGAAGTGCATTCCCATCCAAACCGTCATCCAACAAAACCTGAGTTGCCCCAAATTATGAGAAGTTAGAGCTCCTTAATGAAACCGCTGAGGTATTTTTAACACGGTCAAAAAACCTATTTTATCTTCTGACCTTCAACTCAGAAATAGCTGCACTATTTTTTTTTCTCAGTCTTTCAGAAAAAGAGAACCCCCCCCCACAATTTCAGCCTCAGTGTTTAAAGTTTGGCGTCATTTAACTGGCTGAAAACATGGTCTCTCAGCAGAAGATTTAAACAACTGCTGCTGCTCCCAGCTTCGGAACCGGTCTGTGACAACAAGCGGCTCGAGGGACCGAGCCCGCGGCCGCTCATCTCATGGCACGTGCCAGAAATACGACTTGCACGTTCATGGTCGCTGCCAAAGCAGGCGGCAAACCTGCGGAACAGAGAAATTACACGGGAAACACCAGTCAAGGGCAGCGGCCGCGATGGCCGAGCCCGGGGCGAGGGGCGAGGATGGACCGCGATGGCCAGGGCGAGGATGGACCGCAGCGATGGCCGTGCCCGGGGCGAGGATGGACCGCAGCGATGGCCGGGGCGAGGATGGACCGCAGCGATGGCCGGGGCGAGGATGGACCGCAGCGATGGCCGGGGCGAGGATGGACCGCGGTGCCCGGGGCGAGGATGGACCGCAGCGATGCCCGTGCCCGGGGCGAGGATGGACCGCAGCGATGGCCGGGGCGAGGATGGACCGCAGCGATGGCCGGGGCGAGGGGCGAGGATGGACCGCGATGGCCAGGGCGAGGATGGACCGCAGCGATGGCCGTGCCCGGGGCGAGGATGGACCGCGATGGCCGTGCCCGGGGCGAGGATGGACCGCAGCGATGGCCGGGGCGAGGATGGACCGCAGCGATGGCCGGGGCGAGGATGGACCGCAGCGATGGCCGGGGCGAGGATGGACCGC